>CAKALG010038710.1:0-20039 GCA_916700815.1 Helicolenus hilgendorfi
TTTTTTTTGCCAAAGCATTAAAGTACAAATTGATCAAATATTCATACAATACACAAAAACAGTAATATTACAAACACATACAATACAATATATAACATCAAAACTGTCCAACTGTGTGTGTGTGTGTGTGTGTGTGTGTGTGTGTGTGTGTGTGTGTGTGTGTGTGTTAATTATTAACTACTGGGTCAAGATAATTATGTCCTATTCAGTGATGCTGTTTTATTTACGCGTCCCTTAGTTTGTGACATGCAGTCACATATTGTGCAGCTACCTACAGTATGCTGGATGACCCTCTCCTAATATTACCTATTTGTTTTTCACTCTCATCTAGCTCTGTGAAATTTGAGATTAACAAATCCAATTTGATTCCACTCTGATAATATTATATTTATCACATTTTAAGAGGACGTGCATCCGTGTCTCTACCTCACCACAGACTCTGACCTCTGTTCATAGCTAGGACTTCTTGTGGACTCTCCACAGCTAGACTGTGGTCACTGAGATACTCTGCCACTTTATATTCATGGTTTAGGACCAGATAGCAATTAAGTTTATTATGAGTTTTGGTTTGATTTGTCCAGCATTCCAGATTCAGATCTAGCATCTTTTATTAATCTAATAATTTGGTTTATTCTGATTAGAGGTTTTAGCTGGTGTGAGGTTAAACAGCATTGGGTGTTATTTGATGAATAAGTCTCCTGGCCGGCAGAGGCAAAGGCACTATTTTGGGCGTTCAGTTTTTGGGTTTGTGCCTGAAATCTCAGTGTGTCTTGGGGACTTAAAAGCAAATATGATTAAAAAAATGTATTTTTGTAAAACGGTCACTATATCCTCACAGTAGTGCAGGAGACAGATACTCTAAAAAATCATGTGCCTCTGTGTCCTCCGATGTCCTCCGAAGCTCCTAATGGCATCTGGAGGAAAATAACCAGTCACAGCTGATCTGGAGTCTGCCGTTCAGCTGCCGTCTATGATAGCCGGCTGTCAATCACTCATGAACTCCGACCAAACGGTCAGACTAGTCAGCGCTGATCAAATATGAATCAATATTCTGTTACTGTAATGCCTATTTCTCTCCTCAAACATTTTCAGAAATATCTTGTAGTGTACTGTTTAGCTGTAGAATGATAAAGTTTGTGACCCGGCAGCCAGGTTGAGATCAGTTGAGGAAATACCAAGCATTACCCACCCGCTGGAGCACAGCCAATAGGAACGCTCTCTCTCTCTGAAATTACCTGTGATTGGCCAAAGTCTCCCGTCACAGGCAAACATTTTGAAAGCCTGAAAACAGAGCCATGAGGAGGTGCAGAAGTCTAGTTTTCTCTCAGAACAATAATTTTTACCCAGTGATACCAAAAATATACTGCCTACTGAAGCTTTAGTGTTTATAATCAATAGGTTGCGGCTAATTCTGCCCTGCATGCATTGGCTGGTGTTTTTCTTGGGAGAATTCCCCATGCAGGGCCTCTATGGGATGCTTCTCCCATCTTGTGTGGTCGTGATGACAAAGTGGACCCCAAACTTCACTACATAAAAGGTAATTGTTTGGATTACACTGTAAAATGTTTTAGTATAAATTCTGATTGAAATGTTTTTTTTTTTTTAAATTGTCTTCTAATTGCGTAAAATGCTCAACTTGCTTTTTGATTCTCTCTCTCTCTCTCTCTCTCTCACACACACACTCACACACCAACGTATTCATCTGATATCTTCCAAAAAGGTTTTTTTTTCATTTCTCGTGACCCGTTCATCCACCTCTCCAACCTCCCGACTCTTTATCGCTCTTTATACGGCTTTTTTTTTTACTGTGACGCCCTCTGACACACTCCATCCGAACCCCTCTCTCCTTCTTTCTGTTGTCTATGTCTCTACCATACACACATATTAGTCACACGCACATAAACCTTGCTTATTCATACTTTTTTTCTGGTCAAATTCCAAACATTATTCATCTCATGATTGAAATCATGTTTTGTTAATTGGTTTTAATTTCCTTAAAGCTATCTATACAGATGTTTTTTTTTTTTTTCTGTATGAGTAAATAGTAAAAAACTCATGTGGAGGACATTGTTTAATATGCAGAATTAAATAATTATTGTTATAGTCATTCTGTATTATAAATAATAATGCTTCTTTAATAATGATCGTATTATTTTAGCAGGATAAAAAATAATATTTATTTGGCATAAATTATATCATATAATTAGTGCAATTCAATTTTACCTGCGCAAATCCCAGAATGTCTCTAATATCCAGCTCTAGATGAAATTGTCTATATATTTTTTTTTAAATAGATATATTTCAAACTCTGGCAAAAGCTGTGGGGTGAACTTCGTCTTATAAGCTCTCCAGTTAAATTAAGAGCAGATGTACAGTAGTAGAACATAAGGACATGCGATAATAAACCCAGCCACCTCCTTTCTCTAATGACTGACAGGTGGGTTCATACAAACTGAACTGGGATGAATCGGGGTTTAAACCAGGTCACACTCACTGTCTTGAGATTGCTCATTTTCAAACGTTTGATCAAATAACAGTCGTTGGACCACTCTGATTAAGATGTGCACCATTTAAATGCATGACACAAGGGCTCCTATCAATGAAATTTATACAAATCCTTTAAAAGTTCAAATGATTGAGAAGTTGCCTGTAATCACACCGAGACCACTTGCTGAAGTCTTCCCTCATATTTTGCTTGTGCTTTCAGCAAGCCGTATCTCTCTTTCCCCTGCCAACACCTGGAAATGGAACACACTCACTCCAATCCATTAATTAACATGTAATGGAATCATTATCTCACCTCTCCAGCACAGACAAAACTGGCGTTGTAAAAGAATTTCCCGTTCAAGAAAACATTTAGGAGCCACCACATCAAGGTTACACTAATAATGTAGAGCTATGTTGCCATCCTGTGGAGTTCAGAGGAGGAAAGAAACACACCATACTGCTCCTACTCATGCTGAACCAGATGAGAACGTGCATTAAAAGATTGATCTTGTCTCAGAGCCGCGTTCAAGACTACATGTCACTCTGTGCATTTCAAACTGCCACATTGAAATCAAGATGAAACCACCATGCCAAGAGATTGTAAGCATGCAGTTGCTGCATTAGATTGAGCTTTTCAAATTAAATATCAAACATTCACTTTTACGGTACTAAGAAAAAAACAGTGGGATTTGTCTTGACAAACATGTAGTAGAGGTTATTAGTTGGGTTTAGAAAAGCTTTCAGGATCCAAAAGTCTGTTGGAACATTCTCAACACAAAGATATCATACAGTTTCATGGATCATTTCACCCAAACTATCAAAATACGTTGTTTCTCACTTATCTCTAGCAGTATCTAACTGTACAGTTAGTTTCAGTTTTACATGCCGAGGTTTTGAGATATCTGTGCCAATTAGCTACAATACGTGGCAACCGCCAGTTCTGAAAAGTGAAGCCAATGCTGAAGTGCCTTAAACTTGCATTCTCTCTAATAGCCAGCAGGGGGCGACTCCTCTGGTTGCTAAAAGAAGTCTGATTATATAGAAGTCTATGAGAAAATGAGCCTACTTCTCACTTGATTTATTACCTCAGTAAACATGTAAACATGAGTTTATGGTCTCAATCCCTAGTTTCAAGTCTTCTTCAATACAGCATTTGTAAATTATGGTCCTATTAAGAGTAAAATAAATGATAAAGCAAGGTATGCTTTATGGCATGGTAAACCTGTGATTGACAGCTGTCAATCACATGACAGCGCCCACTTAGGAGACAGGAAGTGAATACCATTTCAAATAATTGGCAGAGATTGTAATGCATCATTTTTATTATAGAGCATTTTCGCTATAACTGACAGACCATATGTGTTTTTTGAACATTAAAGCAAGTAAACATTTTTTTTTAGTAGACACCGAAAATAAAACTATGAAACTGAAAATGAGCATAATATGTGACCTTTAAAAAAGACTTGCCATTCATTGAATTTCATTGTTACTAGTAAGGCTGTCAGTTGAGAGTCTCAGAAGCAGGTGTTGTTTTACTCATAACATTTAAAAGCCAAGTCGCATCAACATCATTCCTTTTCTTTTCCTCTTATAATGGATTTAATGGAGTCAAATATTGAAGAAATTAGATTCATGTCTTTTCATAATGAACAAGTGCCATTAGCACACCATGAGAATAATAACTGGTGACACCAAGTGTGTGTTATTTAGTTTTGATTAAAAGATGATGTATAAGAGCTGAATTTCCTTGATTTAATTTTCACACTGAATTATGGTTGCTTGCTGTCTTCTGTCACCTTGATTTACAAACAACTTGAACATATTCCCAGATAGCATTATGGGCAGATAGAGCATCCTCTCTGTACTTATAGTGCCATACCAATGCAGTGGTATCTGTATGTATGCAACCATGTGGCCAAAAAACATTTCTTCACATCTCCTTGCTGATATAGCTAGTAAAATTAAAATACTTGTGCTTGCATCTTGACCAAAGGCATCACGTTTTTTTCTGGCCATATTTTAGGGATTGCAAGGTCAATCAATTTGGTGGATGGTCGGCCCATCCATTTGGTCCAGAATGAAATATTTCATCAATATTTATGGATTACAATGCATTTTTTGTAAAGACATTGATGGTCCTCAGAGGAAGAAGCCTACATGTATTCTAGTAACTTTTCATCTAACTACCATGAGGCCACATTTACACCTGTACACAGGTAAAAATCTAAAATTCATACTTCCAGCAGGATGAAACCTTTCCACTGTGGACACAGCCCTAGTTCCTAGGCTGCCTCCTTTGAACTCTGTATTTCAAGACTGAACATCAGGATGGTTTGACAAGGCTGTATTGTTTCAAAGGCTCCTCCAAATGTGACCTTCTTTTTCCTGAATTTGGAAGACACAACTGGTGTATTCTCCATTGTATGCTGTTGTAATTCATTCAGACAGTCCTCATTGACTCAGAAAGCCTCAAAGTATAACATTGCTTGACTTTTCTGTTAACTTCCCTTGTTTTATACAAGAAAGTTTAATCTCCTAAAAACCCTTGCATCTGAAAAAAAACATTTATCCTGCTGTTTTGAACAAAACCATTAACAATACGTTGATGTATATATACCTTTGGGCCTCTTTCAGTTGTGTGTGGCTTGGACTTCCGGTATTGTTTTCAACTGTTATCAAAGACAAATCTTGTCCAAATAATGCTTTGTCAAAGACTTAATTGTGGTTTTTTTTGCATCTCTGTGGTTCAGAGCCATGCTTTAACCGCACTTTATATGCTGGCACCTCAGCGGCCCATTGTGTCCGTGGATCACACACTTGGCTTTGAATCAGCATCAAAGAGTGCAATCTCCTTCTCTAAAAGTCAAGCCGTTTCAAAGAGAACGGCTTCTCCCCGTGCCATATGGAATGGTACTGGGTTTTTTGTGGACATGTTGGCAGGAAATAGTGTCAAAGAAAGCAGGGTTCGTTTTAACAATGGCTTACCATGTGAGCCACATCAAAACCATATCTATGTTTTCAATCATCTATGTGTTGCCAAGCTGGCACTACAGGAAAGCATTGTATGTCTATATATCAGAAAAGCTTTTGTTACCTATGTCAAAGCAGTCCCACTCTTCTTCCCCAAAAAACCAAGGACTTTTAATGACAACTTTCTTGGTTGTGTGGCACAGCGCCACATTGAGACTCTGAAATTACTAATAGCAGATATAGAGTTCCAAGGCATGATCCTCCGCCAATCTCACAGGCACCTCTCTGAGCACTGTGTGCCATATCACACAGGCTTCTCATTTCAGATTCACATCAAAGTCACCGATCTCTGCTTCTCCAAAAAATCTTTCACTGTGGTGAGTTTTGAATTAGCTATGACTTGAATGAAAAACATTTGAACCACTGAGTAGACATTTGAACCAGATCAAAAACAGCTCAGTGTTTGGCATTGCCCATCAAAAGCGAAGTGGAGCCTTGGTGTCCATTATGTGAGCTGTATTACAGGGTTATACTCACCCTATTGGAATCAAAGATGTTTTTCTTTACTTCAATATGAACAAAAAGCCATGTGAAGGGTTCTGTGTGTGTGTGTGTAAGTTAGCAAAATTTAGTGTTTTTCACTGACATACATCACAAAGTGCTTTACAAGATCATTATGCAAACATAGAACAAGAATAACTATAAAAATGTGGTGACCACACAAGCCACGTGATTAATAAATGGCTAAATAAAACACAATGCCGCACACAATTGACAATGAAGGTTACTCTGCATATAAAAATTACAGGAAAAGCCAAGGATCCTGTCAAAAATGTGAGTGCGAGAGAGCAAAGGAATGGGAGTAAGGAATATTTGTGACAAGTTTTTTTTTCCCCCTCTCCCTCACTTTCTTTCTTCCTCTCAGTGTTATATCCAGCGCTGTTTTTTTTTCCTTTCATGTCGTATTTTCCTGTGCCATGTTTTATCTCCCTTGGAGGAAATAATATTCTAATAGATGCTGGATGGTTGGATAACAACCGCTGATTGTTGGAGGCTAATCAGAAGAAAACAAGC
Organism: Helicolenus hilgendorfi; assembly: GCA_916700815.1. Classification (NCBI taxonomy): domain Eukaryota; kingdom Metazoa; phylum Chordata; class Actinopteri; order Perciformes; family Sebastidae; genus Helicolenus; species Helicolenus hilgendorfi. Next base: position 6,532 of record CAKALG010038710.1, read on the forward strand.
CAGTGAAAACTTTTTTGATGGAAATGATGGAAAAAAATGGACAAAACTTTCCACTGTGATGGTGTAACCTATACTGTACTCAAGCAAATGTATACTGTATGTATACTCTCAGTCAAAAGTTGAACACAGGCTACATTTGTGTCCTCTCTGAATGGAATATAAATGAACAAGTCATTTGCATGCAGGCACATTGGACAGGCATGGAGTGACCACCGTTTCAAGAAATGGAATAATTCCCTGTCATTACACTTCGCTTTAAGCATACCTCATGGACACATGGGCATCTATTATAAGCTCACACCCCCCACCACACACACACACACACACACACTCATCAGATTGCATGCTATTTGTAATTACTGAGCATGTGGAGTCTCTATTGGGATCAAATAGTGTGTCTCGCCAAAGAACACAGTTAACTTATTTTTCCCCTATGAAACTAATTCAGATCAGGCGGGAGACAGTTCAATGTGAAGGACTCACTGTGATCCTAGTTATCCAATAATGGCACGAGGAAGCTTGTATTCCAGGGATAACTGCACTCTTGCATTAGTGGCCCCAACGCTCTGAATTTACGCCAAATTTTGGCGAGTTCCCTTGACGTTTGACCTCATGATATGTGAATGAAAATGGGTTGTATGGGTACCAACAAGTCTCCCCTTTACATACATGCCCACTTTATGATAATTACATTCAGTTTTGGGCAAAAACAATGCAGTTTTGTGCAAGCAGTATAAATGTGTTATTTTTAAAAATGGTTTCTGCATACTGGGGTCCCTAAACAGTCTTTGAAACTTGACCTCACTGTATAAAATAATTTGTGGTGACCTCTAAGATAATCACAGCTTCACTAAACTTCACAGCCACAAACTAGAGACCTAGAGCATTCAGAGGATGGATGGCTTTTCTAGCTAGATTGACAATAAGGGGGTTTCTGAGCAGTTTCCACAAAAGAAGTGCTCGCCATCCAATCGCTGAAAAAAGCAGTTCTTGCAGAAATCTCAAAATGTCAAAAGTTTTTGATCCCAAATCACAGCATGTTTTTTTCTCTGGTGTTCCTCAAGGACTTGGTGTCTTAATGTGGTATTTTGGAGGGATCAATTATATTTTATTATATTATCAATTCTTGAGTGGTAAAAAATTGTTAAATTTAGCACAATATCTTTGTAACAAATGGTATCAACCCAAAAAATTGCAACAACTTGTGAGACATGAATGAGCATGTTCTAAACCCTTATGATCTTTCAAAATTTATTTTAATTAATTTATGAATTAATTAATATCTGTTTATTTCTGATTCATGACTAAAGCAACTTGACAAACAGTGCTGAGTAGCATCTCAACTTAATCTTCAGGTTTCCAGCTTTCAGATGATGTACACCACTTCTATGTGACATCTACTGATGACCTGCTTTCTCCCCCTAAAGACCCCATGTACCCTCCTAAAAAAAAGACAAAAATGTGTGTATGGTGAAGAGGGGTGGAGTGGAAAAGTTTAAGAAAGTGGTCAGCTGACTGAAACGTGGCTCCACAAGCCTGACTTAAATGACATTAATAGTGTTGATTGTGTACACGGGACAATTCCACTCTTGTTTTGAGAGGGTGTGCATTTGCATTTTGGTGTCATGTGTGGAAAAAAGATATTGTTTGCATACTGTGTAATGCAAGGTCAAAGGGTCAATCAGCAATTAATCATATAGTACAGAATTGTGCCGCTGCACTACTCTGTACCGATGGGAACTGTCAAGTATGTTGCACATCTGGCCACATCTCAATCAGTGATGTCACAGGCGGGGCTTTGTCTGACAGCTGATGGAAAACATATGTTGTAGCACTGATTGGGCGTGACCAGGGGTGCAGCATGCCGGACGGTTTCAATTCACAGAGAGCAGCTCAGCGGTAGATTTCAGCCCTGTGTGACTGTATGCTTTAAAATAACCCATGTAAGCCTTTACTTACAGGCAGAGGTGGAACAAAGTCATTATGAAGTCCCATGGAAGTCAAAACCAGTGAACCACGAGTCCAGTCCTAAAAAAGTTGAATGTAATTTTAAAATTCAAATTATAATAACAAACAATTAGTATAGTGAAGTTACAGGAATAATGAATATATATATGGAAAAATAAAAAATAAAAATAAAACTATATACATATAGTTTTATTTTGTATTGATGTTTTTTTTTTAAGTGTATTTCTAGTGTATTTAAATTGTTAAGGCTTTGTGAACCACTGGCTTATAGGAACACCTTACTTTCACTTGTGGCAAAAATACATTGTGGTTGTCCTGTAAAATAAATTTAAAAAAAAACAATTGACTAAATAAAAATATTAATACTAATTAAAAATAAAAATTGAGAAATGTGAAAGCTCTAAACTCTAGATAATATTAGCTATTTTCCATTTAAAAGTTCCACAAATGTTAAGCTTCTTTTTTTTTAGTCAACAAAATAAACTTTGAATTGTGTGTGCTTGTCATATAGTTTTGTTTAAGTATTCTAAAGAAGGTAAAAAAAAAAGGTTTGAATAAATAAACGAGACCCAGAAATTCAGGTCACTCAAGGAAAATTATGACATTTCAATGTTGCTTTTTTTAGGTATTCATGTTACTATAATTAATTAATAATTTATGCTATCCTCAAATACCATGTGTTTATTTTCAAATTTATGTTTTTCTATCATCTGTAATATGCTGAGTCTACACTTACAATACAATTGTAATTAATTGTAATACAATTAATTGAATGATTACTAATAATAATAATAACTAAATGATATAAAATAAAATAATTAAATGGTACAAAGATGAAATAACATAAAAAAGGGTGATTCAATTTCAGCATGAATTTGTCCCTGAAAGGTTGTGAGGCTGTAACCTTGACTGTGGGTCCTCCCTCCTATAATCTTTATGAACTTTTATTTGGTCATCCAAGATAGCATAAATGTCATATTGAAGCCAGGTGGAAATCATAAATTTCAACAAAGTCCAAAAAACTTTTTTTTTTTTTTAAAGGTTATATGTCTGACTATAAGTCTTAATTTAAAAGGGCTTACAACTTCCTAGACACATCCTCAGACTGGCACAACGTATACTGTCTTCATCTAATGCAGCCAACAGAGCTGCTCTAAAATGCTAACAATGACGGAAATATACAATTCACAACTGCATTATTATTATTACATCTTGGATGTGCACACAAGTTATGTTGAAGATAATGTTATCACATGAAGTAATCGTACATCAGCACATGGAATAGATCATAAACCCCTATTTATGAAGAGTGCTTGTATAATGTGGATCAGCAATTGAGTTCATTTTACTTCAGGGTTCACCACAAATGTTGCTTTCAAAGTAAAAAAAAGAAAGAAAAGAAGTGACATTCGGTGAAGTTGGTGCTTTGATAGAGTTGTTTGATGGAGTGTGCTTCACCTTATTAAAACTGCTTCGAATCTACCTTCCTCTCTGCTAAAGCCTACTTAGCCGGGGAGGATCTGAAAAGCATGCTAGTGTTTTCTGAAGAGGCTTTTTCCGCTCACAGAGGAGAGAGAATTTAAGGGTGGGGGTGTTGAAGAAAAAAAAAAAAAAAAAAAAAACTAGGTCACCATTTTTACTACGATCTCTCTTTTTCCCCCTCATTGTTGCTGAGCAGCTTTACACCCCCCGTGGTGACGTAGAAACCGGCAAATTCCTGTTGGTCGAGAGCTGGGGGCGACGTGCAGGTGTAGGGGACGCGGGTATTGGATGAGTCCGACGGACGGGGAGTGATTGGAGGGGAAGCAGGAAGAGGATGGGGGTGTGGTTGTGGAGAAGAGTAAGGCAGGGGTGACGCTTCCCTCCCACTGAGCTGCTATGGCACCCTGGGGAGAGTGTTGGGGGTGTAGGAGAGGGTGTGTGTGTGTGTATATGTGGAACTGTGGAAGCAGGAATAGAATCTAGAAAAATGGGAATGTGGCTTGAATTGTGCTGACAGGAGAGACAAAGTGATTGGATGAGAGAAAAACAGAGAGAGAGAAAGGGGGAGTGATTTGAGAAAGAAAGAAAAATGGGGGTGAGTGGGCCAATCCCGTCTTTCCTAGCAGCGGGAGGTGTGTGTGTGCGTGTGTGTGTGCATGCATGGAATTGTGTGAAGTGGAGAATATATCAATCTTTGTGCAGACCCTGATGGGAACTGCTCAACGTTCATATTTTGCCAAAAACATGCCCCCAAAGCCTCGCACTTTTGTCTCCAAAAACAGCTCAACACAGTCCACAGCTCAACAGTGTGATCCATTATGAAAAGGACAGTTCTCACACAGCAGCGGAGTGTTGAATGAATCCCCCAGCCTGCATGCTGATGAATGCGATGCAGTAATTGATCACAGAAACAGCCACAGTATCCCCAAGAATTATGTTTTTATTGTTGAAATTTGAAATACACACCAAGTGCCAATATTCAGTCTCAATACAGTGGTATGCTGTTTATGTAGCGAGGTGATGACGGGTGATGGGTGAGTCCAGTCACACTTGCATCAGTAATCAGTACGCTTCCATGTCGGATAGTCAAACTGCCGTCTCAACCCCCAACACACACACACACACACACACACACACACACACACACACACACACACACACACACACACACACACACACACACACACACACACACACACACTTTTCCTACATTGAATTGTCAGGACTGCATCCAACAGTAACTTCCCCCAAACTGCCAACAATCCCGTCCACCTCATGCAGCGACTGGCCAGGTGTGCAGATGTGAGTCAGTATGCAGGATTTGAACTTCTCTCTAAAAGCTCTCATTTCTCATTCTTCACACAACGGTTTTCTTCAGTTTCTGTATGTACAATCATGTGAAACAACCGTGGAGAGTTTGCCTGATTTCATACAGTCGGCCAGAGCTTTCGCCTCGCCTATACCGAATGTGGCCGTTTTGAACAGCTATAAACGGTTTTGCCTGTGTTTAGATGACTTGTCGTTTGTTTGTTTCAAGCAGATCCACATTTTAGGGATGTCACAATACCAGAAATGTTGTATTAATTCCACAATTCTCAATACCAGTTTGATACCTCGGTGAGGTAGTTAAACAGGCCATACTTTCCTCTTTATTATCTATTTCAAACAACTGTTTTTATTTAAGTTCCTCACCAAAAACTACATTTTACAGGATTACATTTGCACAAATCATGATAATGTTAGAATTTACCTTTTGCTCGATACTCATTTTTTACTGAATAGAGCCTGAACACATTATAATTTCCTAACCATCGTTTCTTTGTACGTTTTTTGCCCTGCGTTGCCCATTGGATATAAACCCTATGTAATTTTCAAAAGCATGGAAGGATTATCTCAGAAGCCTTAGTTGCATCAAAACCGATCCTGAAATTTTGCTCCAATACAAAGTGAATCTATTAATGGTCATAATTTTTCTCTCAATATTTTCAGATGGAGTGCTCAGCAGCCAAATTCTTATATCCAACACTTGTCTAATTGGTTTCTTATGCACCGGATCCTTGGTATTAATGCTCCTCAGTTTATTCTTGTGATGTGCATGTATTTGCATATGTTTTTCTTTGTATTCATCTCAGGAGAAATGATCACTAATATGAAATCAAGAGGTCACGCCTTGCCCCTGACTGTCATGCATTTAGACTTATGTTGTTTTTTCTCTCACTAGAATATCGTAACACCCTCGAGTGCTGCAATTCCTTGGAGTATTTAAAACATGTCATATTAACCACAATTTGTTTGTTACTTAGCTTGAGGGTTATGCTGTCCCTCCCGGCGGAGAACGTGGATGGTAGAAGACATCAACAGCATCAAAAGTCCATTGATGTCTCAGGGTGCCCGTTCTTAGAAAGTGAGATCAGTGGGTTATTGAGCCAATGTTGAGCTTAACCCTTGCATTCCAGGTCTCACAACCGTGAGTTTGCAACAGAGCAGATCACCATGGCAACCTAAAAACTGCACGACTAACCTGCTTCGATACGTTCAGGCTCCTGAAAAATATAACCAGGATACTGGCTAAAAATATGTTTCTATACTGGTACGATTCCACCTCTAAAATGTTAATGTAAATGAAAAACAAAGGGTGTTAAAATAAACCATATATCATATACCATATAACAACAAGGGCTGTTTAAAGAATAAGTATGATCTTAGACTAGAAGGAACACTTCATTTTCCTTCATGATTTATTGTGTCAGAGATATAATATACAGTTGTAGCGTTTCCAGGGCAATTTCCCCACTCTTGCTACGAACTGTGCTTATTTAAAATAGCACATAGCTTACATTATTTGACAATGGTTATTAATAATTCCATTTTATTTTTAAATTTACTGTTGGATATTAAGTGTGCTGATGTTATTTTACAGGATTTATTTGTGTATTTCATCACTGCAGACTCATTCTGCCAAGGAAAAAACATTTTACAGCCTCATTGAGGTGACCAGTAAGCAGTATGCTCACTGTGCCTTCATGAACTCACAGTGATGAGCAGTGCAGTATTGCATGCAGTATAAATGTGTTAGTTTTGCCTATTCTAAAAATGTTTTCTGCATACTGGGGTCCCTGAACAGTCTTTGAAGCGTGACCTCATTGTATAAAATGACCTGTGGTGACCTCTGGGATAACCACAGCCTCATGAAACTTTACAGCCACAAACTAGAGACCTAGATCATTCAGAGGATGGATGGCCGTAATAGCTAGATTGACAATAAGGGGGTTTCTGATCAGTTTACACAACGGAAGTGCTTGACATCCAATCGCCGAAAAATGAAATTCGTGCAGAAATTTTAAAGTGTCAAAAGTTTTTTATACCAAATCACAGCATGGCTTTTTCTATGGTGTTCCTCACGGTCTTGGTGTAGTAATGTGGCATTTTGGAGGGATTATTGATAAGTTTTGATCAATTCTTGAGTGGTAAAAAAATGTTTTTAAATGTATGAGACATGAGTGAGCATGGGAATGACCATGTTCTAAACCCTTTCACAATTTGATTGAATTAATTAATTCATGTTTATTTCTGATTTCTGACTAGAACAACTTGACACACAATGCTGAGCTGCACCTCAAATTATTTTCAGGTTCCCAGCTTTCAGATAATGTACACCACGTCTATGTGACATCTACTGTTGACCTGCTATCTCCCCTTAAAGACCGCCTGTACCCCCCTAAAAAAGACAAAAATGGGTCTATGGTGAACAGGGGTGGAGTGGAAAAGGTTAAGAAAGTGGTCGGCTGACTGAAACGTGTTTCCACAAGCCTGACTTAAATGGCATTTATAGGGTTAATTGTGTACAAAGGACAATTCCACTTTTGTTTTGAGATGGTATTCATTTTGGTGTCACGTGTAGAAAAAAATGTATTGTCTGCATACTGTGTAATACACACCAAATCATTTTACTTACATTTCCTTAAATTCCGGCGTGATATCTCTGAAAACTTTGTGATTGATTTTTAAATACACGTCTGTGGTTTTGACCAATGTTTGGCTGCAGAGCATTAATTTGTAATGGCCGCTACTGAAATGTTTCAAATGAAAAAGCGTGCACATAATCTGACAGCACAAACCCATCTCAGACTAAAGAAGTCACAAGTTGGTTTGGTGGGACTGATTTAAATGGGTATGAAATCACTCCTAATGAAGCGTGACTTTCATCGACAGGTCTCAGTCCCTCTGGAACGCCCCTCTGCAACGTGGGGCAGATTCCAAATACAATCCTGTCTGCTGTCACAGCGCACATCACATATGACACAAAGGTTGTCACATTCAGCGCATTAACAATGCTCCCTGTATGAATATTATTTTTCCATGAGCTAGCAGTTTTTTTCCTCTACGTTCATTGAGCAGAACACGACAGTCTAATGTAGGTCAGTAGAATAAGTGCCTGTCATTAATGCTGTTATTATGGGTGAAGTATCTAACCAGGATCTACTTAACAACCCTGACGGGAAGCGAGACTGTGAGAGATACAGAGGTCATGGCAGAATTAACCTCATTAACCAGTGTGACAAATGCACTCCAGCCAAAAGTCTGCGACGGGTAGCGTCTCGCTGCCGTCTCGCTCGCTCAGTGTGCAGTACGTCACCACAGCATTGAGTCTGCTGGTCGTGTGCTCTCTGACACACATGCCACTACCATGCTAATCCTGTTAGTGCTGTGGCCTGCTGCCTGACACTCACACACACACACACACACACACACACACACACAATACACACATTCTAAAGCTGTTTGTAGAAAGTGAACTAGCTAAGCTTCTGTGAAGGCTGACATAGAGCACACAGGAAAAGGTTGTTTTTTGCGTAGTTTTACTCAGACTAACTGAGCCTTACTCCCTTTTAGCCCATTTTAACTTAGCATTGACTTTTTTAACATTTAACCAAGACCACCGTCTTTTACCCCTTCCCTTAAGCTTTGACTTTCCCAAACATAATAAAAAAAAAGCCTTAATGCTTTAGGTGCCACAAGCAGACATTGCAGGGAAAACAAATGCAAAATATTGTCATTTTGCAGATACATTGATAAAAAATGATTAATCCTGGCTGCAATGCATCTACTACAAAATGCATTTAATTAATGTAAAATAGCTTTATATATATGTATATATATATATATTTATTTTCTGGTGGTTATTTCTTGATTTCTTGCCCCTTAAAACAGCTTACAACAAAAACGCTTGGTGTAACCATGGTGATTAATGATTTGGGGTATTCAAGTGTCCTGCAGAAAAAAATGCAACACTCATAAGTTTTCTAACTTTCTCACTTGAACAGTTCAAGACAATGTTTACACTTTTCTGCCGGAAGATTTGAGAGATTGCAGTGGAATTTGGGGGAAAAGCATGACAAGGCTGAAAGAAGATATGAGCAGGTCCCTGTGCAGTTAGTGCACATATCTTTGTTTCGTTCTTGTTTGTCTTTTTGTGGTTGTTGTTTTTTTGTTTTTTTTTGTCCCGGGTCCTGTCACCAAATTCCATCCACTTCTTTCGTCATTTTGAATTTTTTAAGAAAAACACTTTTGCCACCATAGCACCATTTTAACATGAATAATCACTTTACACTTTAACAGTTTAAATAAAAATTGGTTAATTATATCATTTTACCGGTGAGACTACATCAAAATTAATAAAAAAAAAAAAAATAGATATAACTTGGTGATTATAAGGCTGACTTATCTCAATCCGTATCTTGTCTATGTCGATACGGATCTGGAGTCAGATGCAGATAACTATTCTATACATATATAAATAACTTCATAAGATTGTTCAGTCTTAGAGGTATTCATTATCTGAGTGATTTCTAACAGACTTTTTGTTATGCCTTCATAACCTACTCCGGAGCCGGTTATGTGTTCATCATAAGTTTCCACGGAGATCTAACCCCGGTAAGAAGTGAACCACCGTCGTAGGATTGAAAAACCTGAAGGGTTAACCCTAAAGTTGCCTCGGTACCCAAAATCCTACTTCATAGTACAGGCCTCAGGTCTTCCATACGTTCTAGCCTATAGCCATTCATCATCTTAGATGAGAGGAAGGAAAGCAGAGAAGGAAAGACAAGTGTAAAAGTCTAAAAAAAAATAGTGCAGAGAGAAGGAAAGGAGAGGCGGTGAGGTCAGAGGACAGAAGAGAGAAAGCAGAGGAGATAAAAGGGAATGCAATGGATGGATGGATGAAGGAAGGCATTCCCTTTCTCTTGGTAAATGCTTCCTAACTGTGCTGTGTCCTGATTCACCAGTAAAATCGTATTTGGACAGAGAACACACAGCCAGTTAACAAAAAGCGAATAAAAAAATAAATAAACTACATGAAAGCTTTTATTGTAAACATGTCAGCGTAACCCAGGAACAGAACAAACAAACAAAAAAAAGGTTTATTTAGCCACAGATAAATAAAAGAATTGTTTTCGTGTTCTTCAAATGCTTCCCATCTCTGTGCCTGCCACAGAGACCACAGGAAATGTTTTCCTTAAATACGAAGTAATGATGTCCTTTATAGCTCCAAACATATTTTGTTTGTGAGTCTCATGCTAAAATGGCTCTCGAGTCAGTGGGTTGAACCGCAGCTATATCTGTATGTTTGTTTATCCTTTGGAACATCCTAACTACAGGAACTCTCCTGCACAAAAGACACTTTCCTTTTAAAGTCAGACTGTTGTTTAGCCATTTAGCTGACAATTATCTAGAGGGAAACAGTAACTCCAGAAAACGGTTATAACATCATCTTATTTCGATGTTATTGCTATTGTTGTTATTATTACTATTAGTAGTAGTATTATTAGTATTATAATTAGTAGCAGCAGTAGTATCATCGGTTTTATTTATTATTATTAGTGTTATATCAACATGTGTAATTGATTTAATTAAAACAAGGTTTTACACAAAATTAGAAATGCTTGTCTTATACTTTTTTTGTGTGATTAATTCGCCCGTCAATATATTTGTTGTTTTTGTCATAAAAACGTTCACACAGAATATGAATATTACACGATAAAAAAGCAGCATTATTATTTTTTTGGAGCAATTTTTTGAGCTTCTGCACTGCGATTAAAGGCATTAACCAATCACGTTGTTACTCAACGTACATTGAAAAAAGAAATGGGGCAAACATTTTTGGCTGTCTCAACGTGAAGCCGAGTACTGCCATCTCAAATTGCCATCTTTTTTTAGGCTTCACGGAAAACAGGGCTAGTAAACTTTACAACATCTGCCATGTTGAAAACAAGTGTCTATCTGTCAGGAATAATTTATAACAGGCAGATTCAGGGAACATGATTAATTAAAAACTGGTCTTAATTAACAGCCTCAATCAATGGAGCTCATTACCAGCTCTGCTGGAGGTATCACAGGTAGGCCTGCGCACACACACACACACACACACACACATGCACGCACACACATGCTCGCAGACACAAATGCAAGTTCATATTTGCACACAGACAAACACACACACACAAACGTGCACAAACACAGCAGGATGTCCCAGAAGTAATGACTTATTTTTGGTGAATTTCAAAAGAACTCCATTGGGTTCAGTGTCTTGCCCAGGGTTATACACATTCCCACACACATGAACACACACATAGGCACACCGAATGTCGCAAAAAAAAAATCTTGAAAATTAAAAATGGAATCATCTCATAATCAAAGTGAAATGAAGTGAATTAAAATAAATAAATTAAATTAAATTGAATGTTTTCTCTTCAATAATTTAGTGCAGCAGCAGCAGTATGCTTCACTGAAAGACACTCCCCCAGAGCTACAGGCCTACCAGAAGAGAGACAAAAAAAAGAAAGATGAGTGACTTCATATTACCTAAAAAAAAAATGAAATCTCCCTAAAACACAACAGAGCTCTAAGCAATATTATATGTAACTGCACAACTCTGAAGAGTTCCAGCAGCTGCAACATATGCTGCAGAACCAGAACTGACAGTTGAGATGACAGACATGGACGCAACTACTGTACAGCCACACTCACATCTCACATCAGAGTAAAGTTTGGAAATACCCAGAGCACACCCAGGGAGTTTGATCCAACCATGGCGCCACTGCTCCGCCTGCTGATATTAGCAGCACCACCACCGTCTTGGCCACCCTCCAGCAGGCTAATTCATAATTGATCGCAACAGATGAACATCTGCAGTGGTAAGTTTTTACATCTCAAAATAAAAAGATCTCAATTAAATAATCGTAAATAATAATTTAAACAATTTCCCTGCATTTTTTCATACATGTATGACAATGTGGTGATATTTTTAAACAAGATACTTCCATACGAGTGATATACTAGGTTTCTACTATTATTGCATAGACCTACTGTAAGGGTAATGGGAATAAAGTAAATAAAGCATCTGGAGTATTAAAGAGTGTAGCTTCTCCAGTTGTATTTTACCTGTATTTTTAGTAGTGTCTACAATATAGAAACAATTGTACTAAACACTGTCACAGGCAAATTAACACGTTAATATTTTTAATGATCTATTACATACACTGAACTCCCATTACAAAACAAGAATGGCTCTTTAGTGTGAGGGTTGTGCTACCTTAGAGTACATGTTAAAGAAATGAATGTGAAATGCTGTAATATGCTTCATTGTCGTCATTTGCAGAGTTAAATACCACAAAAAAACAGCACAAAATGAGCCTTAATTCATTTCAGAAATGTAATACCAACAGAGGTAACCACGGTTTATAAAAAACATCATTAATAAACCATCATTCATAAAAGGTAAAATGATAAATTAATTAAATAAATCAATTAAAGATAAGTCAATAGTTATTATTTTTTTCTTTCTGTTAATTAACAATGAAATGTTAGTTAATAATGTTTTAAAATTACTATTATTGCCATAATTTATGCTATTTTAACAGTTTATTATTGCACACATTATAACATTTTATAACATAATGATTTAAAAATAATTTAATCTATTTTGTACCTCCTCTAGAGTCTACAATCAGATGTGCATCCATTTCATAACAGTCTGTTATTTATTGCAGCGATTTCCAATTCAGAATTCACATATCATAGAATTCCGTAATTGACCAATCAGAATTGCCGAAGCTATGTAATAGCTGGAGCAAACGGTACTTTTTGCAGCGTACGCTACAGAGCTTCCTGTCTGCCTGAATTTGGCCCTTGAGTTCCACCAATGAAATAATTATGTTTAAGGTAAGGTTACAGGCAAGTCATGGTTGTGTTTCAGGCCCAACAATCCTCATGAAAAGGGAGATTTTCAGGAAGGTCTGAGAAAAAGTGCAGCATGAGAGACCTGACGGGCGGCGATAAAGGCCACAATTTCATTAAGTGCTTGGTGTGTGCACAGTCAGCTTCATTATTTATGGAATCAGATCACATTCGCCAATGCTAAAATTAGGGGATTTTAAAAACTGGGGCAAAAAACTCCCTATCATCTTAAGATGAAACAACACCACTGGGTGACATGTAGATACCAATTCTTCCATATCCTAAGACTTGAAATGAAGACTTTTTATTCCTTATAAAAGTATCTATTTTCCAAATATATATTGAACTTTAAGCCTTCCAAAATCCATTTGTAAGGCATGTTATGTGATTTATGTGTGCTGGGTTGTACAGGTATAAAAGACGGTGGTTGGATAATCACATACCAATCACAACACACCAGCAGCAAGGGCTGTGTTTTACTCAGTTACGACTCAATTCAGTGACGTCATTATAGTTGATAGCCAATCATATGATGGTAGTGGTTGCAGAAACATTGAGGAGTTCATACATGTTGAGCTGGAGAGAGAGAGAAGAGAGAGAGAGAGAGAGAGAGAGAGAGAGAGAGAGAGGGAGACTGAGCAGAGAGTGTGTGTGCGCTTTTCTCGGGGGGATTTTAGCCAGATGTCAAACTGAAGTTACGGTCACATCTCAGCTCAGCTGCTGTGCTCCACTTCAAAGTTTAAACATTCTCTTTCTGTATGAGTGTGTGTGTATGTACATGTTTGTGTGTGTGTGTGTGTGTGTGTGTGTGTGTGTGTATGTGT
>CAKALG010038711.1:0-19031 GCA_916700815.1 Helicolenus hilgendorfi
TCCCCCCCAGATTAACACTGTTTCCTCTGTCAGCAGTGTTAGCTGTGAGCTGCCTGCTCAGCTGTCACCATGTTGAGAGCCATGCGGAGGCAAGAGAAATGCTTCCAATCTTGCATTTAGCACCTTTAATTAGCTCTGATGTGGAATTTGATGGGTGACTTGGTAATATTTCGATGAGTTCTACAGCAAAATGCTCAAATTCACTCTCATTAACTGATACGCAGATTCTGTTGTTTTAGCTACTTTACTTAGATTGAAATTCTTTTAACATATATTACATTTTCCCCAGTTAATGGGAAACCCTATCATAGAACGTTTAGCTTAGTGGCGCATGAAGCTGGTATGTACACATGGCTTAGTGCAGCTGAGCAGAGTGTATCCTCTTCAAAACCCCATTCATGCAACCATTGGATTTCAGGCATGGATGACTGCAATGCGATCCACCCCGAGCAGATTATCTTTTGAAACTACAACAGGAAAGGGGGAAGCGGGCTGAATTTCCTCCCATTCCCGCTACATTATTAGAGTGGACACATGCAGTTCAAGGTCAAGGTGGTTTTATAAGCCCACATAGGCTGAGCTGAGAGCATTATTGTTGGCATTTTAATCCTCCTATTTAAGGAAAAATTCCCACATGCACAATCATCATTTAGCAAATATATATGGCGACAATAGACTAGTTTATTCCATTCATTCGCTGTCTGTTCTATTCTTGGGAGCAGAGACAATCTGGCATGTTGTTATTGGGCCTTGTGGTGGAATTTCCCGTACAGCAGGAGGACTCACTCGCCCCGGAGTCTATGTGTACAGTAGCAGACTGAAGACAGAGAGTGAGCCATGATGATTCAAATAGACAGAAAGATCAGTAAAACTTCACTATTGCTTCAAAAAGTCTGAAAAGACCAAAAAACATTGCATGCACTACACCCCTGGTTTAATAGATATGTATTTGGATTGGTCTAAAAGGGATATTTTTACTTCCTTTTGGCATATAAAAGCTATAGTATATCAATATCAATAGATATACAGTCTCCTGCTGAGATTCCTGGATATCAAAACAATCATTTTCTGCTGGCCAATGTCATCTTTTGGCACAAAACTGGAGATTCAAGGCACTCTGAGTTCCCTTGTGTATTATTATATCTGGTTTCAACTGCTCAGTATTGGAGGATAAATAATCAATTCGATAAATATACAAGCCAGCAACCTGCAGCATAAAAGACATTCAACAACATTTTTATGCAACATGATGTAACACATGTCATTCCCATAGCTAATGCATTCATACTGTGAAAATGTGACATCATTGTTTGTATGTGGGGTCAATGACATCTGTCACAGGAGGGGTGGAGGCTGAGTCAGACATCTGTGTGTGTTGGAGAGGATAAGCTCTATCAATGTTGTTGCTGTTTGTGGTCACAGGGTTGAGATCATGGATTGCACAGGATCCAATTACAACAGCACCGTGATGCTTGTTTATGCCGTATAGTTAATAAATCCTCTCATGTGTGGGCAGGACAAAATGTGGATGAAGACCCATTTTGGTGACACGGAATTGTGAAAATAATTTTTTGGTGGGATTTTTGGAAATACTAATGCAGCACACAAATGCAACACAGATCCATGCTCTGACTTCTGGCACTATATTGCCTGCTTAGCGCTCTCTCTCTCTCCCTTGCAGAAACCTCATCACTTTATCTGGACTCAGATGTTTTTCCCCTCTGGCTCCCAGTGTAATGACCTTTCTCTTCCGGCCAGAACGGAGAGTCACTCCCCATTTTCCATCATAGGGCTGAAAACTCATCTCATTAAGAGGGATGTCATGTCACCCACTCAGTTTCCTTTCCACCGTATCGTCATCCTCTATTTGCACTTACCTAAAAAAAAAAAAAAAAGAAAACCTCCCCTGAGCTTTTTATTTCTTAACATGGCATGTCTATCTTACTCAATTACTGAGTCGCATGCTGTTGCCAGGACAGCACTGACGCTTACTCTCTTCACTCTGCCTCATACCCTTGTTTTGGTTGTTTTGTAATATTGGTCATAGGAATTGAAATGTAGAAAATACTCTCATTGTTAGGTAACAACAGTGACTCATCTATAGAGGATGGAACCTGCCAAAATAAAAAAAAATGAATAAATGCATATATATAAAAAGAAATTTAAAAAAGAAATGCAAAATAAATAAATAAATAAAAACCGAAAAACTGAAAAAATAGATTAAAAAATCAATGAAATTACATACATAAATAAATAAAATGGCAAGTTAAACAGAAGAGTAAATAAATAAGGGAAATAATACAAAGATAAATAAATAAAGAAGCAAATTAAAACAGAAATATCAATTTATTTCACATTTTATTAATTAATTAATGGCTACATTTATTTTAATATTATTTTTGCTACATTTAATGACATTTATTTATTGAGTCATTTATTTATTTATTCATTTATTTTTTTATTTTGGCAGGTTCCGTCCTCCATAATTCACCTCATGCCTTCACTCTGTCATAAAATTGTTCATTCAGCTTCAGTGAGGTATGTTAACCCTGCAAGCTTGGGTCTTATGCAAAGCAAAAAATCAATTCAGAAATACATTTGGTTATTCATTTGGTCCATTTGATTAATACTGAATACTGAACCTCAAAGTCTTGATGAATTTTGTTTAGCACGCGCTCCTTCAAATATATTTAGTTCTCTGAATACATTTCTGAAACAGCTAAGAGGGAGGGAAAATAAGCAACAAAAGGACACCATCTCAGCACTGGAGAGCTCCTTCAGCGACAGGCTGCTCTTGTAGTGTGTGAAGGACCACTATTGCAGGTCCTTCCTTCCTGCAGCTGTCAGACTCCACAACCAGAACTGCTCACAATAGACCACTTACACACCAAAAAAATGTCAATAACCTGATATTTTCAGGTGGAATTTCATTCATTCATTCTCACTGTGCAATATCATTTTCCACTTGTGCAATTTTGTTAATAGTCTGTTTATTGTCAGTACTGTATATATTGCTCCTATTTTTTATACTTACTTATATTTAAATGGTTCATATTTTGTTACACTTTGTTTAGCTCTTTTTTACTGTGTTTGCTGATGCATCTTGTTTTTTGCACTATCCCCTTTGCTGCTGTACACTGCAAATTTCCCCACTGCGGGATTATAAAGGCATATCTTATCTTATCTTATCTTAAATAACTAAATGAGGAGCTGCATGTGTTTTATGGGTACTGTAGAGTAAAAATTATCAAGGTGAAAGAATAAGGCAGGAATGAGTTTTTTTTCAAGTATATTTGTTGCGGTATTGCGCAAATACTGTGTTTCTTCTTTTATCCTGTAGAGGTCAGTGATGCTGCTGAGCTGCGTTGACTCTACCATAAAATACACGTAGAAGAAGAAGGAGGAGGAGGCGGAGCATAATGTTTGAAAGTGGCGGGCAGTAACTACACTCAGCTCAGAGGTAGTGGTTACAATACGGGCTGAGGACACAAATTAATAGAGTTAAAGTAGACGTTTTATTAAGAGTTTTTTATATTAGTGCGGAGCATTATCAACCAGAACCGCTGAATGCAGTTTTCGTGATATTTAAACGTTGGAGGAAACGGGGAAAAGGTACGTTAAGTTAAAGTCAACGTCTTCTAATAACTAACGCTAGCTAGTTTGCTAACTAGCAAGTTAACGGTGCGCTGACGTCAACTTTAACCTAATTATCATCCGTCAGCTGGGTTGAAGACAGGTCGTTTTGACCGAGCGAAAGTACATTTCCATATGAACTCTTGCTTATTACACAGCTTGGTTTTTGAAGTGTCTGAAATCAAGGATGGACTTTAGGCATATGATGTCATCCTCACACTTAATCCTGCTCCATAGATGGTGAATAATGGACCAACTCCTTGGACACCATGACAACAGCCAGGGGAGACATGGGGGGACACGATTCACCACTGGGGAAACATAATGTTACTCCCAATTAAAACACATTTATATGTAATGTCTCAAACTACAATATTCCAGTGTTCAGTGATAGTGATAGTACTATAGAGTGTCTTTGACGTTATTAATTGTGGAGACAGTTATCCAATTTCAATAGCCCATTGTAATCTCTTTGTTAAGGTAGAGTTGCCCTTTCATTTCAGGGCTATAATCCTGGCCATTGTTGTAACTAGTCAGTTTACATTGCTTGCCTTGCAACCACTGGCACGCACACACACACACACACACACACACACACAAGAGAGATTTGTGTTGGGTTTTTTTTACTCCCTGGTTTGCTCTCTGTGCACATTTTGTCAGGTGATATAATATTAACTTTATTTAAGTCCAAGTAATATGCCACCCTAATGCATATACCATTCAACCATAATACCAAAATTCAGTATGACTCAATATACTGATGTCATGGTTTAATATTTTTTTAATAAAACAAAAAAATGGTAACTTTCAACTTTATAAAGTTGTTGATGTCTTTTGTTGGTATCATACAATAAAAAGTCAGCAGCAACTATTATTATTTAGATCTTTTCTGCAATCGATCTCTGATTCCTCCTCCAGTATTCATGCAATACATGTCTGTTCATATGATGTTTCATCATTCATGTCAGCACTGAAGAAAAATATTATGTGGAATCATGGAAAACACTTGGAAATGAGAGAAAAAATAAAATGTTCTGCCATCTGAAAGGACTAAGTTATGTTTAGGATCATATTAAAGTTCAAGTAGTTTATGGACGAGAATATTTTGAATAGGCTGTTATGTTGTGGAAACGCTGTGAATGTGAACAGACCCCCAAGTCATGTCACATGGTAGCACATGTCGGTTGGATGACATTACAACTTAAGGGGCCGAAACTCCAAAACCAAATAATGTTGGTTACATTATCCTTCAGTATTTAATACTCTTATCAACATGGGAATGTGCAAATATTCTTGCTTTATGCAAGTGTATGTATATATTTATTATTTGAAATCAATTAACACAAAACAATGACAGATATTGTCAAAAGATTCTCACAGGTACTGCATTTAGCATAAATAATATGCTCAAAACATAACATGGCAAACTCAAGCCCAACAGGCAACAACAACTGTCAGTGTGCTGACTTGACTATGACTTGTCCAAAACCGCATGTGATTATCATAAAGTGGGCATGTCTGTAAAGGGGAGACTCGTGGGTACCCATAGAACCCATTTTCGTTCATTCACATATCTTGAGGTCAGAGGTCAAAATCCTTTGAAAATGGCCATGACAGTTTTTTTTAATTAATTTTGTAACTCTGACGGCACTAATTGAAAAGTGGTTGCCACTGATGGCAACCAAAGGCCAAGAATTGGTTGAGCATTGCTGTTGAGCCCTGCATTGCAGTCAGTATCAATACTGAAATTTGAGTGCCGTCACTTATTGAAAATGAAAGTTTTTCATGGTTTTCTGTCCATTCAAAATATTTCATGACATGTTATCTTGCCACAAGACTGGACTGCTATTACTTGGCTTCATTATGATAACCTCTTGTGTTTCTTTTATTACTAGGTATATAGTCTTGCATCATGACGAATGAGGATGCTAAGGTGATCCCAGTGCGGGTTGCCTTGCGTTGCCGCCCGTTGGTACCTAAAGAAACCAATGAGGGATGTCAGTGCTGTCTCACTTTTGTGCCCGGAGAGCCACAGGTGTGTGCTCAACAAAAGTTTAGGAAAATAATTTTTTCCAGTCTGTTTCAGAGTAATGTTTTGTACCACGACTATTATATCCACGTTTATACTTTATAATGTGTTTGCTTTTTTCTTTAAAGCCCATGCCACTACAGTATGCAGTATGTGTAAAAATAGCTAAATTGTTGTTTGTTTTCAGGTGATCGTTGGCACAGAGAAGGCGTTCACCTATGACTATGTATTCGATCCCATCGCTGAACAAGAGGAGGTTTTCAATTCTGTGTCCCCCTTATTGTGTGGGCTTTTCAAAGGTAGGTAGCTATGACTTTTAACATTATGATTTATTGAATTTGAATTGAATTGAATTTGTATTTTACCCCCCTCCTGGGGGGTTACAGTGCAGGTTAGGCAACATAAGATTCATGGATTTTCTAAGACACTTCAGTGGGGACTAACCACTGGCCAGTGGCTTCACACAAATGAAAATGAAAAATACAATTAAATTGGCTAAGTTGTTAAATAATTATAAATAACTCTTCGTCTTGTATTTTGAATCATTTTTGCATGATCACTAAATTGTACTTTTTGTAGGCTACAATGCCACAGTTCTTGCATACGGACAGACAGGGTCAGGGAAGACCTTCTCCATGGGAGGAACATACACATCAGCTCAAGAAAATGATCCTTCAGTTGGAGTTATTCCACGAGTCATCAGAAGGATCTTTGAGGAAAGGGAGAAGAGGACAGACTGTGAATTCTGTCTGGCAGTATCTTACCTGGAGGTTGGTGGACATGTTGTTTACAATGTGTTTTTATGTAATTTAGAAATGTATTGTGACATTCAGCAAATGTTATTTCATTGCATAATGGCCTTTTAAGATAATTTATTTAAGTTTTTCCTTGTTTGATTGTAGATCTATAATGAAGACATATTGGACTTGCTGTGTCCCTCAAAAGATAAACCTGGCCTCAGCATTAGGGAAGACCCTAAAGAAGGGATTAAGGTGAGAGACTGACATGTTTACAAGAATGAACACACATTATTGCATTTCTTAGAAGCTTAGAGTAGATGGAAATATAAACCTCATTCTAAACTTTGGTGACATCTTTTAAATCGGTACATGTTTTTGATATAATATGTCATAGTGTGCCAGCTTTTGTTTTTATTGAAAATATCCTGTTCTCCAGATCGTGGGTTTAACTGAGAGGCAGGTGTTCTCTGCCCATGAGATGGTGGGTTGCCTGGAGGCTGGAAATTCTGTTCGCACCGTGGGTTCCACAGCGATGAACGCAGCATCCTCACGCTCACATGCTATCTTCACCATCACACTGGAGCAGCGCAAAGGGACAGACAAGTCAGTTTTGTGCTGTTTTCTCACACTATCACTTTGACTAATATTACTCCCCATTTAACCATAAGGCTGTATTCACACCAGATCGGCGTTGCGACGAGAATGTTGTTTAATTTTGATTTGATTCTCGTTTTTATGCTGCTGTTTTTCATAAAGATAGATACTATATGATGTCTCCCCTGAACTAAGTTAGTGTATGAAGTGAAGGCACACAAAGCAACATATTGAAATCACCATCTTAGCTGAATATTTGTGTAATCTTTCGTTGCAGAGCCGACTCGGTTGTGTCAAAATTGCATCTTGTGGATCTGGCTGGTTCAGAAAGGCAAAAGAAAACTAAAGCGGAGGGAGATCGCTTAAAGGAAGGTAAAGTAAATATGCCTTTCTAAGTTAACTCTGAATTTATGATTCTCCCAATGATGTAGTATTCTATTTCTGTGTTGTCTCTTTGTATTGTAAAAGTGCCCTGAATAACAGCATTTCTGTTGATGCTGTTCATTTTCATCTTCAGGCATCAGCATCAATCGTGGCCTTTTGTCTTTGGGTAATGTGATCAGTGCCCTGGGGGATGAAAGCAAGAAAAGCAGCTTTGTACCTTACAGAGACTCCAAGCTCACCCGCCTGCTACAAGGTAAGCTTTGATTTACATGTTCAAAAGTTACTCAGTGGTCATTAGTCTCTGATACCAGCCTCACTTTGAGGCCCTTCAAACATGAGCAAATGTTTGTGTTTGTAAAGCAAACACTAAGCTGCTTCTCTAGGCTTTTATTGTCCAATGGAAAATGTTTCATTCTGCTCTATTGATGGCGTTGACCCACCGGAGCCGATCGAGATGTTTTGGCTTCACTTTTGGGGAGCTGTCATGTCATCCATCTTCATGTACAGTCTATGTTTGCTGAACAGGATCTGCGTATAGCTTTACTTTCTATTTGTTTAACGCAAAAAATGGCACCATTACTTATTAATACACATCAGAACAGGCAGGCGTTCAAAGCACCAAAGATGCAACATAGGAAAAGACACAGGAATGATTTTACTAAGCACTTTTGTGATTTTTTTTTCTTGTTTGTCATCATCAGATTCTTTGGGAGGCAATAGCCACACTTTGATGATTGCGTGCGTCAGTCCTGCAGACTCAAACATGGAGGAGACCATCAACACGCTGCGATATGCTGACAGAGCTCGCAAGATTAAGAACAAACCTGTAGTGAATGTTGACCCCAGAGCTGCAGAGATGAACCGGTTGAAACAGCAGGTACAGAAAATGTTGAAGATTGATAGGACAGAAAGTGTACACACCTTAGTTCTTCCATTTGAAATATAATAAATGTCTTGATTCATACAGCTTCAGGAGCTGCAGGTGATGCTGCTTCATGCCCGCGGAGGAGTCGCCCCGGTGCTCTCTGGGTAAGACATACATTTTCCAAATAAGCCCGTGTCAAACCAGGATGTCTGATAACTGCACCCAGGGTACGTATTAACCATAACGGTAACGGTCGCTTTGTCCCTCTGTTACAGGCCAGAGTCAACGGAGAAGGTGACTAAGCTGCTGGAAAGGAATCGCACTCTGCAGGATGAGAACAATAAACTAAGCAGGGAGCTGAGCGAGGCAGCTGGACATACCGCCCTCATGTTTGAGAAGATCATTATGGTGAGCCAGACCGTAACAACATGCACTAATCCTTCCTCCAAAGTCATCATTGAAAGCTGATGGAAAAACTGTTACTACGAGTGGTGATGTGTTCCTTTGTACCTATGGGTAGCAAAAATTGAAATAAAACACGTACTAGTTTAAAAAAAAAAAAAAAAAAAAAAACTAAACTTAAAGGACCAATATGTAACATATTTACTGTAATAAATCATAAAATGTCAATGATATGGATGGCTTCTTTGTCAACAACACTGCAGCCAGTATGTTCTCCTTTTGAAATTTCCATTCCGATTTTGGAACGTCTGTTTTTGTTTTGGCTGGTGTGATCCCGTCCACGGTCCATTTTGTCACCACGTTGCCACATATGAAACAAATTGGCATACAAACACCTTCTGCCTTCTGCAGCCATGAAAGCAAGCAAACAAACTGGATCAACAGAGATTACGTTAACGTTAGTTTCTACCTGACCTGAAAAGCCTCGGCACATCTCTCTGTGGTCCGTGTGCAGCTGGGCTATCAAGGCAGCGAGTAATTGGGTCACACAGCCAGTAAAGTGATTCCGACTACTGCTGGTGGCCAGAGGCTAACACATTCGGGTCTAGAAGTTAACCCGAAAACGTTAACTGCTATCAGCCACACCGGAGGAGCAGATGAGCCACGGCTTCATGTTTTGAATTTGGACTGCTGTTACCCATTTTAAACACCAGCTGTCAGTGCTACATATTGCTCCTTTAATTTACACAGGTTTATCTCTTTTCGATATCATTTCATGTCACTGTTTTATTGTAATCCATCATGTTTATCAAATTGTGTTTGCTTTATTTTATAGACGGAACATGCCAATGAGAAACTACAGAGCAGAATAGAGCAACTGCGGGACCATGCAGCGTGAGTTTACAAAGGCACCGAGGACGGGTCTAACAGAGATGAAAGAGGACACAGAATACTTGAGCTGTTCTTATTGAAAGCTTTGTTGTTGTTTTTTGACGGCCTAAAACAATTGTGTTCATGATTGCAGCAATTTTTATGTTGACATCTGCCACTAACGATCATATTAAGCCACACTCTTTGTGTATTTATTTCAGATGTACAGTGGATCTTGAGAAAGTGTTGGAGACACTGGAGGACCAGGAGTTGAAGGAGAACGTTGAGGTGATGAAGAACTTGCAAGTCATCATCTTGGAGCTCAAGGTACACAAGTCGTCTTACATTGTAATCCACAGCAGTGTGTAGTAATGCTGACTTTTGCATTCGACATTATATAGACTTTTACAGACTAAATTAATTAATTTTAAATATAATTAATGTGACAGTACAAATGTTTTTGTGGTCTTTTTTTGTTATAACTTACGTAGCAAGTATAATTTTTTTTTTTTTAAATCCAGGACTGTTGGTTTGATGTTTGTAATACTGAATTTCATGGTTTCCTGTTGTTGTTTTTTCTAAGAATGAGAGTGCAGGCATCGCCGCCTCCATCGATGCCATGGCTGCAGAAGGGGATGGACCTGAGGTGTCCGGGAATGGCAGTAAAAATGATGAATCCCCATCAGTATGTTGACACTTTTTTCTCTTATTGCTTACATTAGATGATGATTAAAGGGGCTCTATGTAAGAATCAGAAATTGCTTTAACAGTGACACCTGTGGCCGTTAAGTCAACAACAGTTAGCGTCCTGTCGCTCGCGCTTGCCCTACATAGACGCGAGCATCGTTTAAAACAGTGAGACGAGATGAGACGGGATTGACAGCTAAAAACCACCATATCACTATATATTTCATATGCTTGGCAGTAATGTTAGCTTACCCATATAATAAGAATTTTGCCCAATTTACTCAAAACCAAACAAAAGTCCCTCCATGAATCGAAGGCCTGGCCGATCTTGATCCAAGTTTTCCCTCGGATGTCGGTCACATTCCTGTTTTGCAAGACGTGCTTCACGAGATACAACTTTGATTTTTTTGTGCTTCCGTGGAGTTTGTGTTGGGGTCTAAGTTGTGTGCGAACGTTAGCTACGGTTGCACGCTGTTAGCCCTGAAGCAGAGCTGAATAGAGTAAAGGCACTTGCGAGCGCACATGACGCCACAGCTGTAGACAGCAGTCTACAGACTGAGAGAATGCCCAGAAAGTTGCGGAAGGTCTCATTTTTTAGGTTCGGTTACAACCTGTTCACACATTGGCAATAAATAACGATTAAAAAAAATGTTTATACGTTTAAAAACTTACATACAGTCCCTTTTAATATCAAAGATACTTTACCAAATTGAGAATTCTGCAGTGTTGTGCTGAATGTGCACATTTTGTACACATCGTGTACTGATAATGACATTCAGTATTTTTTGTAGTAACACATTGCTTTTCTTGCACACGTATTTATCAAAGAATAAAGTTTTCCTTATTTCATTTATGAAACAAACTAAGATGTCCCCCACCTCTAACACATTAAACAGGACGTCACTGGCGTTGTTGGCAAGGACTCCTCGGAGGGTTTCACAACCCATCATGCACTGCGGCAGGCCCAGCTCTCAAAGGAACTGATTGAGCTGAACAAAGTGTTGAGCTTGAAGGAGGCTTTTGTGAGGAAAATGTGCCAGAATGACACCCAGTTGGAGCCGATGCAATCAGAGCACCAGGTAAGAGGATTTGTTTCATTCATTTCTGACTCTCGCAATAATTAAAAAATAATTAAAATTTCAGTTTGTTCAATTAGATACGTCTTATTTGATTTTGTGTTTGTTTTTTTAAGGAGATGCTGCATATTATACCTTTTTTAAAGTTACAATGAAACAAGTTAGAGCATCTTTGGCTTCGGTGATGTGATATTATCCCGAATAAAACTGTGTTCAGGATTTATTTGCGAAAGGGATTTAAATCAAATCCTACAGGTGTGATTGGATCGCTCAAAGTGGCTTAGCAAATATAGTGTGTTGGAGGAAGAGGATGTTGTTCTTCCATTACATTTTTTGTGGATACATATTTAGCATATACCAAGAGATGAATGAACAATGAGCACAGGGACATAAGATTAGATCTTGCAAAAATTCATTTTTGTTTAACCTACGTGATGCCGTACCATTCACTAGTTAACATGAGCGGTGTGGGGCGATTCCTATGGTAACACTTATGGTACTCGGTTCCCATGGGAATGGGTTGAACGAGTTTAAAGCATAGTCTTTTGTGTGATTATATTAATTATGAGCCATATTTTCTTAATTGTTGAGAAACGATTGACAAGTTTTAATCTTCTTGGTATTATGTGTTACAGAAAAATGTACAGTGTCTTCAGACTGCGGTGGATTCTCTGCAGAAAGAGAAAGAGGATCTCGTTTTGGCGCTTCAGTCTGCAAAGAAAGACACGAACCAGGCGAAGTACGAACACTTAGATTTCTTGGCTGTGGGTTTGGTTGTGGCTGTAGCTTCATAATTTGGCAATTATTACTAATTTGTTTTGATATAAAAGCAATGAGTGGCCTTAAAACAAATTTGCGTTAACACGTTATTATCGCGTTGACTTTGACAGCGCTACTCATACGCCTTAACTTTTTACTTCCTATTTCATCTGACATATTCTACCTTATTCTAGGCTCAGTGAGCAGCGGAGGAAGAGACTGCAGGAGCTTGAGAGCCAGCTGACGGATATGAAGAAGAAGCTTCTCGATCAGTCCAAAATGCTGAAGCTCAAAGACTCCTCCGTCAAGAAAGTTAGCAATCTCATGCAGGAGATACAGGTAACCAGTGATTTTCTTTACTCTCCTCATCCTCTGATTGTGAGGGGTGCATTGTGTATGTTAGGTATAGATATGCATTAATACCATTTTGTATGGTTGTTGGAAGATTTGATCTGATACCATATCTGTGTAAATGAACCAACATTATCGTCATAATGATACATCACAGAATTAAGTAGTTGTGTCAAAAAGCTATCTCAATAATATTAAAATGTACTTGTTAATTTCTTTAATGTTGCATATGAACCAAATAGCAGTGGTGATATATCTTTAATGTATTTTGCCAAACATTTTGGGGCAGAAAAAAGTCTTTGTAAAGACCAAAAAATGACATTTTTTCTACTTTTATCACATGGCATTACCATGTGCAGAGTCGGCCTAGAGCATTGCTGATATATGATACGATGCCAAATCCAAGCCACAGTAACGCTTTGTTCTCACAGTCTATGAAGACCCAGCGAACACAGCTGATGAAGCAGATGAGGGAGGACTCTGACAAGTTCAGACACTGGAAGACCAAGAAGGACAAGGAGGTGCTGCAGCTGAAGGAGAAGGTATGTGGAGATCAAGTTCTTCGCTGCAGGACATTTTCTTTAATCAACATTTTTTATTCATAAAATCATAAAATCTTGCTGCTAAATTCTTTTTTTCTTCTGTTACTTATTCATTTAGATTAGGCTACTTGTCTTCATGAAACCCAACTCTTTTTTTCTCTTTTACAGGATCGTAAACGGCAGTATGAGTTGCTTAAACTTGAGAGGGATTTCCAGAAGCAAGCCAATGTCCTGCGTCGTAAAACTGAGGAGGTGAGGCCTCTTAGTCTGTCTGTGCAATTTAATTTACAAGCTCTACAAGTAAATCTGCTGGATTTCATAATTTCAACATCTGTTAAGTAGCTACTACTGCTACAAACCTGATTTCAAACCTCTGAGTCACTCCCCCTGTTTCTCATTTTCTGCAACCAATTCATTCTGAATATTAGGCTAATGTCAGACTGTTTGAATTAAGTGTAACTGGAAATGATTTAAAGCGGCTTATTGCAAGTTTTTCCCCTACAGGCTGCAGCTGCAAACAAGCGGTTGAAAGATGCGCTGCAGAAGAGAAGTGAGGTAGCAGACAAACGCAACAGAGGAATGGAGGGAGCTGCTGCAAGACTTAAGGTAGTAAAACTTGTTCCAGGGCTTCTCTGTAGTCACAAAGACTTGTATTAGGTCTACTAGACTTAACTAAGTGCAAAAAAATCATTATTTCTGAGCTCTCCCCACCCACACGCACACACAAGAGTGGAAAGCACAGCAGGGGCCACAGCGCAGAGAAGGAAACAGACTTTAGGTTATATTTCACTCCAGCTGACGACAGTGCTCGTTGTCCAATATGTGCAACAAAATCCACCCGTAAGGAAGACATGAGTATTCTATCAAACAGCTGTTGAACAAGCGTAATATAAACTTGCGTCTTAATCCGCTGCCGGATCGTTTTACATAACCATACTGAGCTCATTATGCTAATAGAGAATTGTTGTGAACGAGCTAAAAACAAACGGCAATTGTATGTGTAACGGTTTCAGCCTTTCTAAACGGTAGACTTCGAAAGCATTCATTAATCAAAGAGTATGTGAAGTTATTCTAATGTTTTTGTTGCCAATATGCTTGTCAATAAGGTGATATGGTCTGGAATTAATTAGTCTAAATTAGGGCTGTCGATCAATTAAAATATTTAATCGCAATTAATCACAGGTTTTTCCATAGTTAATCTTGATTCATCGCAAATTAATCGCACATTTTTTATCTGCTCAAAATGTACTTTAAAGGGAGTTTCATCTCAAGGAGACAATATATGTCTCAAATCATAACATGGCAAAACTGCATGTGATTATCATAAAGTGGACAGTCTGTAAAGGGGAGAGTCGTGGGTACCCATAGAACCCATTTTCAGTTACATATCTTGAGGTCAGAGGTCAAGGGACCCTTTTAAAAATGCCCATGCCAGTTTTTCCTCACCTAAATTTAGCCTAAGTTTGAAGCGGTGTTAAATGTTTCTGCGTAATCAAGAATATTGACTTCTCTTTTGAGAATATGACGACTGATTTTACTGTATGGTCCATATGTAAATAGAAACCCCAAAGGAATCCACATTAGACAATTAAAATGTTGCTGCCTTAACTCTGTGATTGTATTTCTGTTTCCAGAATTGGCTTCTCAATGAAGTGGAGGTGCTGGTGAGCACAGAGGAGGCCCGGCGCCACCTCAATGACCTGCTGGACGACAGAAAGGCCCTTGCTCAGGAGATCAACCAGCTCAAACAGCAGATTGAGGCAGGGGACCGACCCGCTGCCAAAATCAGGGTGAGATGGAAATTCTACGCCATTGAGCATGCACACTTATGACGAGAATACACACAACTGAGAATAAGCGAGACATCCAGTGCACCAGCGGTGTAGAAATGTTAACAAATGAATCAATTCTTCGTGGTGTCCTTCCATGCAGCGTCGGACGCTGATCATCTCTGAGCTGGAGACCCACGGGGCGCTGGAAACGCCTCTAACCAAACAGGTGGAGAACCTGGAGACAGAGATGGGCCTCAGGTGAGTCACTGCATTAAACAGTTCATTTCTTCTTTTTTTTTTAAATGTGTCAAGCATTCATCGTACTCATCTACACATCATTAAATACACTCACTGACAGCTATATGTCTAGCTATATTCTGGGACTCTTTCAAACCACAATATCAGTTTTAGGAGAAATATCTACAGGAAACACTGAATTCATTTTGTACCTTATTGCAGGAATTGTTAAGATTTGCAGAGTGATTTGTCTGTTAACAGGAATGCCCAGATAGCCGACCTTCAGCAGAAAGTTCTTGTCGCAGACGGCGAGGGACGTATGAAACAGCGCCTCGATAGCGTCACAAGCATAGTCGACGCCAAGTATGCCCTTAAGCTCCTCATGGCTGAGGTGAGCAAACGCTAATACATTATTTTATATTCACACCTGTGTGTTAAAGAACGAAAACACAACGATTCTTAGTTTCAGGTGATTATACACTAATGAAAACATAGTTAAGAATATTATATCATATTTCTGCTTATAAATCCCCTGAAATGTAACACACTGTTCCTTTAAATCAGTAATAGTACATTCATTTGTTGCCTTTCTGTTTCCAAGAAACGTAATTTTTTTCCCTTTTTATTTAGCTGGTGTCTGCTAAAACAGCCAACGGCAAGCTGGAGAGCGAGCTCAAACAGGAAGCTGGGAATGGCCAAGATTTAAGGAAGAGGCTGGCTGATGAGAGAAATGTGATGTCAACCATGGACATGGAGCACCAGCAGCAGTTGGTGGAACTAGAGCAGACACATCAAGAGAAGGTGCTCATAGCGTTTACTCTTATACCAATTTGCATTTCTTTTCAGAGACACGCATAACTTGTGAAATGTTCTGTTCTATACATATTTGTTTTTTCACCCCCTTTCTACAGGTCCTTTACCTCCTTAACCAGCTACAGAGCAAACCCATTTATGAAGAGTCCAACGAAACCAAGCAGAAAGATGAGGAGAGTTCAAAGGAGAAGGAGCTTCTCCAGCGCCTCAAAGTTCAGGTTAGTATCCGTTAGCTGAGGAGTGTGTAATCAACCTTTTGGCTCTGCATTTCTCCTTGTTTTTAGGAGGAACAAAAAAAGGTTAAATCATGTGGTTATTTGTAACATCATTTTTAGGAAGAAGAACTTGAAAAGCTACGAGAATTAAGTGAGCAGAACCAGACGCTGTTGGAGCAGAATGACCAATATAAACAGGTAACCGTAATGATCAGATGACAAATCATTTGCATTAGACATAAAGTAATTACGTTAAGCATTACTGCAGGCATGAAACACTTACCGCGGAAGAGCACAGATGTGTAACAATGTGAAGTGCTGCATTTATCTTTACTAAAGGCAGTGTGTGTGTGTGTGTGATTGTCTCAAACCCAACCATGTCTAAACCATGCTTGTTTTTTTTCCACAGAAACTCTCATTGGTCCACCTGGCAAGTGGAAAGAAAATCCTTGTGCCCACGACCACCAATGAAAAGAGCCAAGATGACTCGTTTGAATACATTCCTCCAAAAGTAAGTTATTACAGATATTCTACCTTCCTGTTGTTGTTGTTTTTTGTTTATACAAAGTTACTTAAGTTTATAATGTAAGTTGGCTAATATATGTTATTTCCCGATAGTCACTGAACATGTTCTAGTCAGTTCTAGGACTGTCAATCGATTTAAAATATTTAATCATGATTAATCGCATGATGAAAATGATGGCCTCGCCAAAATTTTGCGCAAGTTTGGAGCATTGTTTAACCTCCTTTGTGACGAGCAAATATGACATGGTTGGTACCAATGGATTCCTTATGTTTTCTAGTTTCATATGATGCCAGTATCTTCACTCTAGCTTTAAAACAATAACCTCAAAATTCTAAGTTGCATTAATACATTAAAGAAATTAGTGGCATTAAAACAAATTTGCGTTACGGCATTATTATTATTATTGCGTTAACTTTGACAGCCCTAGTCAGAACCAGTGTTTAACTGAAACCAAGCGTGAATGATTCTACAAACAATATCTTTGATAAGAAGAAAGAACTAGATGTTGAAATTGTCTGATTGAGAACTGGGTGGATATTCACTATAAAGTCCCAAGTGTGTTGATTTTCTTTCGTGTCCTCTACCAATCAGCCTAAAGGGAAACGCTTGACCACAGCTAAAGCAAAGCAGAATATGGCCATCGACATCGAAGAGCTGATGTCTCCTAGTGAGGATGAAAATGAGGGCGAAGTGGACGAGTGGAAACCTGTGGCGAAGGGACACAGAGCCTCAAAGAAAGCAAAAGCAACTGGGGTAAGACTGGGATTAGGATCGGGGTTCAACTTCAAACCGGTCATTGAAACTGAAAGATCACGAAAGATGTCACATTATTCAAAATACACGAGATAAATGAAAAGCAGATTAGTGTCATCCAAAGTCAAGTTCTTGTTCATTTATTTGCATTTTATCTTATCTAGTTGCATCTCTCTTTAAAGGAAGGCTGGTAATGAATATGCATACTAAATTTGTATGCATAACATAGTTTTAAGAGCTGTAAATGTTTTTTTTTAAGGATCAGGATAGTTTGGTTCCTTACGATGCAAAGAAATATCACAATTTCTCTTTCTTTAGTGTGCGTGTAAAGGTCGCTGCGGCAACAAGTTATGCAGGTGCCGCAAAGGAAAGCTGACATGCGGCGAGAACTGCCAGTGTGACCATGAGAAATGTCGGAATATGGATAACCAGGTGCTCGCTGAGGTGAGTTATCAAATGATTTCCAGTTATCTACTGATAATTTACACTATAAGTGTGACGCAGGAAGATTTTGAAAATATTTAATTTTATAATAATTGCAAAAATGATGATGTTTCATGTGACTATATCACTCTTCAATTTTCTGTTTTTGTGATTGTAAATCAGACTGTTGATAATAGATCTGTGCTGAAACATCTCTGTGTTGGATAGACCTTTTTCATGGCAAACATTTTGACAAGTCATAGTAGAGAAAAAAACAGGCGACAATTGTCAGGATAACTACACTGAACATTATGGCAAACTTTAATGTAATAACTGCTCCATACAGTAAACGCTCATCAGAATGAAATGTTCCTTTAAAGCTACAGTTGGTAATGTTAAAGGTTTTACTGATAACATTTTTATGAATACGAATATTGTTTTTAAAAATAATAATACATCCACAGAGCCTTTAGAAAGGTGGTGAATAAAAGTATGGCTTTTCCTGAAAAAAACTATGATGATAGTGAATTAATCATTTAAAAAAATTTGTGGAATTCTCTGTGGAAGATATCTGACGTTCTATTCAAACTTCTAACGAAGCTTGTGAGCCAATAGTAAAAGAACGGTGGTATCATGTGGTATCTCTGGGTCGTCAGTTAGTGTGGGAAACACGGATAAATAGCTGAGATTGACGCAAATTCCTGACAAAGACTTGTTGTGAAGTAAATGCAATGGAACGGGGGAGAATGCGACATCTAGTGGTTGAATGTTATCAATAGCACCTTTAATAAAGATAACTTTTTGTCATATTTGCTCAAACTCTCCCTATATCCTGAGAGTAGTTCATGAGACAGATAAAAAACAACCAATCAGAGCAGAGGAGTCTGTAAAGTAATAATTGATAAACCGTAATAATAACCTGATGCTATTTTAACAGATTACTATGAAATTAGGCATTTATTGCCACAACGTGTTTCTTCTCAGACTTGTCTTTCATTGACAAAAATACCTTGATGTGTTTTGTTGAATATATTGGATGCTTTGATTAAAATGCAATTCAGAACAATACGCATTGTTCTCAGTTTTGGACTTTTTTTGTACTCATTTCAGGACACAAGTCAGACAAAGATTGTCTCCAGGGACTCTGCGTCTCTTCAAGATCTCACATCCGTCAGCCCTGACAACACCACATTCTTCAAGCCGCCGTCTTGTACACCCACGACGAAGGTAAGCTGGCTCCTTCTGAAGGAATAATCATCCATGCGGTGGCCTTGGGAATGGTTGGCATGCATGTAGCATGCCTGTTGGGCTTCAGTTTGCCATGTTATGATTTGAGCATATGCTAAATGCAGTACCTGTG
>CAKALG010038719.1:6523-32774 GCA_916700815.1 Helicolenus hilgendorfi
AACGTAACAACATAACAATGAAACTTAACAACCATATCAGCGGGACTTTTTAACTTTTCCAAATTTCGATGACATGAAATGCAGATCCCGATCCAGAACACTCCACTTTAAATTAAATTAAAATATATAACATCTGGAAAATATTGAATTGTTACAGTCCCTGAGTGACCGCGTGAGTTTTGCTGTTATGCAGTCCTTGTCATTCATTCATTCTGTTATTTAAGGCTGGTCATTACTTCACCCGCTCCTCTGGAGGGATTCCCGTCCGGACAACGCCTCCGGATCCCTCCCAATCTTCCCCGCTTTTGACTGGCCCCTCCCCTTTATCACCTCTGGTTCCAACCACCAATCAGCAGCCTGGATGATCCACCGCCTCACCTGTGAAAAGCCTCTTTGTGAAACTGATTTAATCTGACCAGTCCGCCTCCGTGTCTATTTGTGATATGTTAACCTGTGTAATAGTTTTGAGTAATTTAAGTAATTATACCTCCGCGACAACGTAGTCATAGTCACACTCTACTATGACTTTTTTCATGTATGTTGAATTAAATAAAAAGTCATTGTATAGTATGTTGAAAAAAAAGATAGTATAGTAAACTAAAAAGTCAGTATGTAAAAAAAAAAAAAAAGTCATAGTAAAGTATGTAGAATTTTTTTTTTTTAAAGTCATAGTTTAGTATGTCGAAAAAGTATATATACTGTAAAAATAAATAATAAAAATAAAATGTCATACTATAGTATGTTGAAAAAAGGGATGACGAAGTCATAGTATAGTATAATAAAAAAAAGCCATAGTATAGTATGTCTAAAAAATTAAAAAAGCCATAGTATAGTATGTCTAAAAAATTTAAAAAGCCATAGTATAGTATGTCTAAAAAATTAAAAAAGCCATAGTATAGTATGTCTAAAAAATTAAAAAAGCCATAGTATAGTATGTCGAAAAAATAAAAAAGCCATATTATAGTATGTCGAAAAAATTTAAAAAGCCATATTATAGTATGTCGAAAAAATTTAAAAAGCCATAGTGTAGTATGTCGAAAAAATTAAAAAAGCCATAGTTTAGCATGTCAAAAAAAGTCATAAAAAGTCAATACAGTATGTCAAAAAAAGTCAAAGTATAGTATGTAGAAAATAGTCATACAAAGTCACAGTACAGTATATCTAGAAAGGTCATGAAAAGTCACAGTATAGTGTGTTAAAAAAAGTCATAGCATTGTATGTCAAATGAAGACGTGTTGAAGCGCAGCTCTGTACAGTCAATGATTACCTGGGTGTCTGCATGGATCCTAAACTCATGTGGAAGATGAGCTCTAACTTTTCAGGTGTCATCAATGTGCACACAGATCTGAGCGGGCAGTAAAGGAAGTTGGCCCATTTTATAATCATTCTGCTGACCGTTGGGTCTGGCTGCATCCAGTTAACAGGTATATCATAAACAGGAAAAACTCATCTATGGGGACAAGTTTCTGTTTTGGAAAACAGGCATGATTAATATTTCACAATAAACCCCCTTTTGTATCACTATGGGGCTGGGGTGACTTAACAGTGACAGCAATGTACTTACTGTGGGTCTGCTGAAAACAGATGCTCCTCCGGCTGATGTAGCCCCCCGTACCATCCTTGAGGTCGCTGGTTCCATGAGAGTCCAGAACGCCATCAGATGATCACGAAAGAGGAATCGTCAGAGCAAATCATTAAAGTTCAAGTGCAAGTTTAACTGCAGAGGAATGTCATCTGCGTAGTCAATAAAAAAATAAGTAACACATGAAAACCCTGGTCACCAGTTGTGTCATTTTGAAAGGTACAAATGTATTTTCACTGATTATAATCTTGGATTACTAGATTCTGAAGATGTGATCCTTGCATTTGTAGCCCATGGAATATGTAATGAACATCATCAGTGGAGTAAATTGGCTTAATAGCTATTTGTGAGGACAGATATAGGTACTATTCACAGACAGATTTATATTGAGATCAAGAACAACAGCACTTAATGCTGCGTAATATATTTTAATAAAACCATTTTATTTAAGATGCAGAGATATTCACATTTTAAAAACAATGAACAATACTATAATTTGGATACAGAGTATACTGTATACCCAATTATGAAAGGAAGCTCACAAATCTGTCAAATGTATACTGCTGACTTGTTTCCTCACAACAGGTACGTAAGAGGTGACTTCACAACACCCTTGGTTGCCACATGGATATGTCAATGAACAGGAATCTGACAGCACAGAAGCTGTAGGCTACACATTAATCTTTCAAGGGTTATACATCAAAAGCTCATGTGAGGACAGCCAGCCAGTCTGTGGGAGGAGAGAGTAACTCTACCAGTTTAAGACGAGACATTTTCCCATGCATTAGCAGGTATTGGCACAGGATGAAGTGGAGCATTGCAAGTCACAACTGATTTATCGTTTTGTCTACATGTAGTACAGTCCTTAATCAGCATTTCCACATGTGTGTCCATTTTTGCCCACCAGTACAGTTCTTTTAGGCGTTGTTTTGTGCGGACAATACCCCGATGGGTCTCATGAGCACTGTCTATGAATAAGGCAGTAAAAAACCCCTGACAATACAGTCGTTGACAAATGTCAGTACGTCGCATATGAAATGATATGGCTGTAAGTCAGGATCAACAACCTTCTTGTTTTGTTCCAATGATTCTGTTGCTAGCAGAGCATTTACGTGGGACTTAAAGGTCCAGAAATTCACCCGCGTCATTCTGCATGTTGACAGGTTGAACAGGTTGAATTTGAACATTTGAAACAAATTTCTATTGAAATTTTGAATTTTTGTAAACGATCAATGATGAAGGCTTGTTTCAAATTACCACTGGAAAACGTCCATGGATAGGAATCTGAAAGCTCAGACTGTGATGCACAGTTATGCGACTGATTAATTTTTCAAGAGTTACACCCATAAAAACTTGTGAGGACAGGAAGGAGGTAACTGCTACTTAAGAGTGAGGGAACTCAACTCCGTCCTTACTCTCCGCATATTCAAGGTAAGTGTTGAATGCTTACAATGTATGATTAATGCATATATATATAAATATATATTGAACACACAATTTGGAATTTTTCTAAACGACCAATGATGAAGGCTGGTTTCAAATTGCCACTGTAAAACGTCCATGAATAGGAATCTGAAAGCTCCGACTGTGATGCACAGTTTAGGCTACAGATTAATTTTTCAAGAGTTACACAATAAAAGCTCATGTGAGGACAGCCAGTCAGCCTGTGGGAGGGAAGGGTGTAACTGCTACTTAGGAGTGAGGGAACTCAACTGTGTCCTTACTCTCTGCATATTCAAGGTAACTGTTGAATGCTTACAATATACGATTGATGCATTTATATATTTTTTTGCATGCATAAATCATTGCTTTTTGTTTTGATTTCGTATGTGTAATGCATTACAGGAATCAGTCATGGCTGCAGAAGTATATCAGACTTGTTATGAGGGCAGTATTGTCCAAAACTTTCTGTTCTACCTGGAACAATCAGGAGACCACAAGAGCATTCTCCAGTTTCTTAACAACATCCTGCCAGGAAAATTTAAAAGGTACAAGAAGAAAGGCTGGGAGTGCTACACTGTACTTTTTTTTTCTAATTTAACAATTTTTTACTACTGCTCGTTCACTGAGTTCTCACTTCATGACTCCTCTCAAAAGTTGGAAAACGCCCTTTCAAAGGGAGACGGGATTGTCTATAATTGTATGCAGGTAAAAGCTGGCAGTAGTTCCACACAACTCTGATAACATCGAAGTGTGTTGTGGGTGGCAACTGTTCCCACTTGGGCATGTTTTTTTTGTTGTTGTTGACAATTGCTTTTTGACTTTTTGATGAATTTTAATCTTGTACAGATTTTATGGTGCTCTATACTGTGTTTAATGAAGGATTCGTAATAATAATGACACACATTCATCATGTCTTGATGCAGAATTGGAGCAGGAAGAACCAGCCTGGATGTTCTTGGTGTTGGAAGTGGTGGAGGTATGTGATGAGATAAATGCAACTGGTAACTGGTAAGCGACATGTTGTGGTTTGCTGAAGTAGTTTGGGCTCTTTAACTGACTGTAGTGTAATTTGGCCTCTTAATTACAAACCCTTGTTACTGCTGTGTCTGAAAAGAAATAAATGCATGCTAGATGTAAAGAATACTCCTCAATATTTGTATTTCAGGGGGTTAGAATAATTGGTACAGGCTGTTATTGTACTGCAACTATTAGTATATTTCCAGTTGAGGAGGTAGGTTTGGTGGGAGGCTGTATCTCAAGTTAGTCAAAACATAAAGCATGTTGGACAAAAGGTAGCTGACAAATGAATGTAATAAACGGCAATTTCATAGAACTATTGCAGTGATGTGTGATATGCAGAAGTAGCTTAAATATTAAATTCACAATTTATTCAAGTATGTCTTAAAACAGTAGTCAATATGAATATGACAGATTTTATGCTGCTGTAATCATTCCTTCTGTTCAGATCCCTTCCTTGTCAACTAAACACTTCCAGTATAAGTGATGGGAAACCAAATCCTAAGTCCCTTTTCTGTGCAAAAATACTATAAAAATATAAAACAAATACTTTGTCCAGACTAATTCTTACTAAAAAGATGATGTCTCATATTTATTTCACATAATATTTTAAATGCAGATAAAAGGACTGTGGGTACATTTTGGTGCATGAGGTTTTCACATTGAAGCAGCAACACTGAGACAGTTTGATTTCAAAGTAAAGACTTCATGGTTTGTTCCAGGTGGTATGGATGTCGGGCTGCTCACTCTACTGCAGTCTACATTCCCTGCCGTCCCGATCAGTG
This sequence comes from Helicolenus hilgendorfi, assembly GCA_916700815.1. Lineage (NCBI taxonomy): Eukaryota > Metazoa > Chordata > Actinopteri > Perciformes > Sebastidae > Helicolenus > Helicolenus hilgendorfi. The sequence continues at coordinate 11,351 of CAKALG010038719.1, forward strand.
CTGACATTGTGGAGGGCAGCTCTGAGCTCACTGACATCTTCAAAGGTATCGACAATTGAGAACGACTCACTGTGACGTGTTTTTGTTTTCATTTTGAGATTTCTATTTGTATCTCTTATCTGCTTCCTCTGTTTTTTATGTCCAACTTACAGCTGTGGTAGCAAAGACCACCAAACTTCAGGAGATCCCATTTGCTTGGCATTTCATGAAGAGTGAGGACTATGAGAGGGAAGTCAAAGCAAAAGGAGCCGTGAAGAGATTTGACTTCATACACATGATTCACGTATGATGACTTTGCTTTCTAGACATTCAATTTAAGAATTTAAGACAATCATGGATCATAGACTGTAAGAAGTGGACATAGTCACTGTGAAGTTGTACTTTGGCTGTTGCCATCATGGTTTTTGGTCGTCGCCATCTCGGTTTGTTGCAACCAGAAGTGAGCACTAAAATATATACCTGGTTCAAAAACTGTACATTCTTAAAACATGCAATAAACAAATTAGAATATATATTAAACCCTTCCAATACAACTTAAATAATTAAAATCAACTCTTAAAACATGCAAACACAGAAAGCCAAGGTACACACAGATGATCATTTTCTGCCATAAGACACAAGCTTCAATCAAAAAGGTCACATTAAAAGTTCCCCACAACTCTCTCCTTCACAGATGATCTACTTCTTGGACAACCTCGACGACTCCATCAAGTTCTACCACAGCCTTCTGAAGAAAAATGGCATGCTTATGATCATCGTTCAAGCAGGTAAGTAGAACCGCTTACCAGTTTTCCAGACTGCTTTCTGTCCTTTCTCTTAACCTGAGTGTTAATCTTTATTGAAGAGCACACTTCATATACCCAGGCTGATACTTATTTATGTTTGTGCTGGAAGAACAGTGCCCTCTTGGGTTTTCTGTGTTGTACACAAATGTAGCAGATGATCAGGCACACAACGGAAAATGCTGTGTTGAGGACTGATAGTAATATGAATTATATTTGCCAATATAATACTTCTGGAATATTTTTTATATCTCATACAATCAAGATGGCACTGGCTGGGACATCCTGTGGAAGACTTACAAGAAGGAGCTCTGCGTCAATGGCGTCAAAGTAAACCGCTCATCAGCAGAGGTTATTTCCTCCCTGAAGAGCCAGGGTCTGAAATATGAGGAGCACGCCATTCCCAACACCTTCGACATCTCTGAGTGCTTCAATCCCAGCAGCCAGACTGGAGAACGTCTGCTGAATTTCTTTACAGCAAAAGATCACTTCCACCAGTCCTTCACCCCAGAGATCAGAGCAGGCATGTTAGACCTTCTCAGAAACAAGGGCACTAAAAAAGACGGCAGGGTATTCTTCAGTTGTGGTGTGAACTGCATATTTGTTTATGCTTGAGTATGTTCTATTGATGATTTTTCTCTTTGCATTCACTTTACCCTGAATAGGCCTGCAGTTTAACACAGTACATACATAAACAAACACATTCATACAAACCAGCGATGTAGAGTCACCATGTCACCTAACCTGCATGTGCATCTTGTTTGTTTTTTGAATAACACATTTAGAAGAGTATGTAGCCTTGGTGGAGGTACACTATGTGACCTTTTAGTGATTTGTGGTTTGCAGGACTAAATCATGTTTTTACTTGTAGTTTGATAAGGCTATAATCTAATTCTAAGTGGTTAAACAGGTTGCTCTTTGATGACTCATGTTATATGCTAGGACATGATGTGCTTATTTAAGCACTTCCTTAGCACACTATGGCATGATATATGCACAGGCGCTTAACCTAGGTACTTTTGATGGAGGAGAAGAATAATGATAACACCAGAACACTTGCTTAGATTACTTAGAACATAGTTGACGCTCTGAGAAAATAACAAACCAAATCAAATAAAACCTTTGTTCATCTACCTGAGTAATGTGTTTTTTTTTTGTTTTGAGTAACTTAAGTGATTATACCTCCGCGACAACGTAGTCGGGGGTATATAGCGCTCAGCATGTCCATCCGTCCGTCCGTTCGTGTGTCACACTTTCGTTTTCCGGAGCAGAACTTGGAAACTATATAATGTAGGAACTTCAAATTTGGTATGATGGTTGACAGCGTGGTCTAGTTGTACCTTTTGGGGGTAAGAAGTATATTAAGAAGAATATTTTTGGGCACCCTGGAATCGAGGAAGGTGAGCTAATAACAAGCTACATTGTGCTCAATAGACTAATTCCATTAGTTCCAAAAGGGCAAAACCTTTGGCCCTACTTCAGGAGGGGTCAAGCAGTGCGCAGGGGTATATAAGCCATGCTCAAACACTAAGTTCATGGGTGGCTGTTTATGTGTATTTGAGTTGTCAACAGGTAAGATATGCAGTCAGGTAGGCTTTATATTCATTTCCTTTGGCCGTTGTCGACTGTAGTAAAGTAGAGGGATTATTGCTGGGTTAGGAAGCATGTTTGGTTTTGTGTATGTTAAAGTTTGTCGCCACCCGTAGCCCTGTGCGCTAAACAATAAACGGCAGTATTTTGGCTGTCTTGTTGCTTCCCTTATCCCTAGGATATCGAATTACCACTGGAATAGATCCATGAATAGGAATCTGACAGCAAAGACTAGGTGTACAAAATGTACAAAACATCTAAAGCTCATGTGAGGAAAGCCAAACAACCTGAGGGAGAGGAGTGTAACTGTCTTTACTCTCTGCATATACAAGGTAACCGTTGAATACTTAAAATGTACGATTGATGTTTACCATAGTGATTTAAAGATAGTTTCTGACCCTCCCCACCCATCAGCCAGCTTTTTTTTCTTCATCTTTTACAAGGTGCTAGTACATTTTGACACAACAAACAATAGCAAATAATACCAATGATATTCAATAATCCCAGGCTAATATGCTACATAATTGAAATGCACCTCACTTAATATTTAGTGTTATGCAACAACGCAAGCACAATTACAGTAATTCTGTGAATTTAGAATGAACAAATGAAATGCATACAAAAAGTTTTGACGACAAGCACGAACAAACGATGATGATCAAAATAATAGAAACGTACTTATAATGATTACAAAATGCTGTAGCTGTGAGCAAAAAAATTACTGTAGCACCGGCTACAGTTGAATATGGTAATATAAGCCATTTTACCTTACTGTGAAACAAGAATACACAATTCCTGCTGTCACAGCTGCTTGCTTTCTGTAGCTCAGTGCCTCCCTCTGCTGATTTTGACAAAGAATCATTCATAAACTCAGAACAATATTTAGCTCTCTCATAGTGCTACGTTCTTATGTAAGTGCTGTGATTACTAAATTTATTCTTTGATTTTGAAACAGCAAAACCTGCCAAATTATTGGTATGAACAACATTATGAAAAATATATTTTATTTATTATGTGCTATTGGGTAACACAAATGCAGTTTATTTATTTATTTTGACCATTTCAATTTGTCCTTTGTTTACAGATTCAATTGTAAGTAACAGTTGTATCCTTCTATCCATCTATCATGTGGCTTCCTAGACTTCCGCTCATCAGGAGAGGTTATTTCCTCCCTGAAGAGCCAGGGTCTGAAATATGAGGAGCACGCCATTCCCAAAACCTTCGACATCTCTGAGTGCTTCAATCCAAGCAGCCAGACTGGAGAACGTCTGCTGAGCTTCTTTACAGCGAAAGATCACTTCTACCAGTCCTTCACCCCAGAGATCAGAGCAGGCATGTTAGACCTTCTCAGAAACAAGTGCAGCACTGAAAAAGATGGCAGGGTATTCTTCAACACCAATTCAAGCTGCATAATTGTTTATGCTTGAGTATGTTCGATGGAAAAATGTCAATATATTCTGAGTTCTCTTTTTGCATTCAATTCACCCTGCTACTCATTACAGGAATGCAGTGCTGTGTGCCGAGAATTATATGCTGATTCCACACAAATACAGTGACGAGATCCAAGTGATAAAAGAGAAAACTATTTTTTTCTCTACCTACATACATAGCTTTTTATTCTCTACCTATAGGTGCCTGTAATGTTTACTATGTCTAGTAGTAGTATTCATTCTCTTTAGCCTGTATTCACCTCATTGACTCTGTGTGTGTACCAAAATGAACAATTAAAAACAAGTCAGGTGCTATTTGGTGATTTAAATCACTGCCACAACCTGTGTTCCTTATATCATCTAATTTTGTTTATTTATGCAGGGACAGCGCACAATTAAAACAAATGTATGGTGTCAAAACAGTCTCATAAGTATTCTCAAACAAATGTCAAGTCGTGCAACTCGTAAAACACAATGCATAAATAAATGCAGAGTGATTTGTGTAAAATTTGACAATGTTACACCAGTTTTAGCTTCATTACATTGGCTCCCGATCCACGTCAGATCAGACCTTAAAGTGCTTATGATGACCTATATAAAACAAGAGTCAATACCAACAGGAGAATACACTGTTTACCATTGACAGAGCATTTTGGTAAATTTTTCTTGGGCGCTACCCACATAATCAGCTGTGCTGCTCATCCCACAAATGCATGATCCTTACAAGTTGGACATCATTGCGAAGGTAAATAAACAGGCTTTCCAACGATGTAAAATACAATGCCAATTAGCATTGTAACAACAGAGAAATAATCCACCAAACACAAGTTTCCGAACTTTGTTTTTCCAGTATATCTATGTATATTAGTGATGCAGAGGTAGCTATTAATAATTAGGCAGTAACATATTTAGAATTGACAGGGTGGTAGAGGAGGTGATGTGGCTGTTTATGTCAAACTCAGATGCTCAGTTGCAGTATTAAAGGGTATTTCACTTCCTAAATTCTTTGGTTTTATTGCCCTGAAAGTTGAATTTGGTCACAATAATACTATTAAAGCTGTAGCTGTCTATTGGCAGCCATAAGCCCCAGCTGAGCTGCTTTAACTGCTTGTACTTATAATTAGATGAATTTGACACAGTTAATTTCTGAACCCACATGACCAAACACGCATGATATCTCAAAAGGGTCCGCCTCTCAGGAATGTAGATAGTCGTAAAATCGAGGAAGATGAGGTCGTAAAGCGTACTCTGTATCTTCATATTGTTTCTCCAGTATATGCACGAGAGCTCCAACCTCTACACACACTTCAGTTATATTCAGTTTCTTAGTGAAACATTAATTGAGGAACATTTTAATGGCAGAATTAGTTTTGTTCTGATTCTCATCATCAGTCCGTAATGTCAGAGCCTTTAACTCATAATTCAATAAACTCAAATGGTCAGGATGGGTACTAAGTTTTGTTGTGTTTCTCCTCCGTGAGCTTAACCAAGCCGGTCATTATTTTACGCGTCTCACCACTTAATGCCCTTAGCGCCCTTTAGAGGTCACATGCAGTTTCTGAAAGACGTTTCAAGGATTAAGGAATAACACACAACACCGTCTTCTTCCTTCCCGTCTAGTCCTCAACACCACGCCACTCCACTCCAACAACTTCTAGTGGCAGGACGCCATAACCAGGCCACAACATCTACACGGAAACGCAGAACAATATAATCTGAACACAACACATATCAGGAGCAGAAAGCTGACTCGCGGCTTGTTACTAATAAGAGGTTTTCCTAATCAATGTGACAGCATCCATAGTATTAGTAACCCTAAAATACTATAGATAATGATTACAAAGTTTTTAACTACATACAAATGGGGGCTTATAAATGACAGTAAAAGTGTAACAAATGGACAAACATACTGAATGTTTTACTTTTTGACTTCATGAAATAATATAATTTGCTCTGTTAAGTTTATGTATCAAACATTTGATTCAAATTTCTGTTGGAATTTTGGATTTTTGTAAAAAAAAAACGAATGATAAGGCTGATAATGAATTGCCACTGGAATGCGTCCATGAACAGGAATCTGACAGCACAGAAGGCTACACATCAATCTTTCAAGAGTTACACATTAAAAGCTCATGTGAGGGCAGCCAGCCAGCCTATTGGAGCGGAGGTAACTGCTACTTGAAGTGGGAGAACAGTTGACTATCTGTCCCTACGCCTACTCCCTACCTACTACGCATATTCAAGGTAAATCGATGCTTACCTTAGTGATTTAAAGTTCATTTCTGAATAGTTCTTTTTTGTATGCATATCGCTATTTGTTCGATTTACGATTGCTATGTGTAATGCATTGCAGGAATCGGTCATGGCTGCAGAAGCAAAGCAGACTTGTTATGAGGGCAGTGCTGTTCAAAACTTTCAGGTCTTCCTGGAACAGTCAGAACAACACAAGATCGTTCTCCAGTGTCTTCACAACATCCTGCCAGCAGAATTCAAAAGGTACAAGAAGAAAGGCACTTGTTTATTTCATCTTTTAACTATTTTACGACTTACCCAGACTCCGTAGAGTCGGTTGTTGTTTTACAATTTCAACGTTTCATTTGTTTGCTTCCATCTATCATGTGTTGATGCAGAATTGGAGCAGGTAAAAGCAGCCTAGATGTTCTTGGTGTCGGAAGTGGTGGAGGTATGTGATGAGATACAGAAACTTGTAACTCTCTCTCTCTCTCTCTCACGCACGCAAACACTTGACCTAAATATATTCAAAATCAGTTCAGGATGTTTAAGAAATGTTTGCAATATTCCAAACAAATACATTTTGGTGCGTGAGCTTTTCACATTGAAGCAGCAACACTGAGGCAGTGGGATTTCAAAGTTCATAGACTTCCTGGTTTATTCTAGGGGGGCTGGATGCCGAGATGCTCGCTCTGCTGCAGTCGACATTCCCTGCTGTCCCGATCACTGCTGACATTGTGGAGGGCAGCTCTCAGCTGATAGATAACTTCAAAGGTATCTACAATTCAGAACACAGTGAAATGTTTCTGTTTTTATCATTTCTCGATTTTGTATTTTTCTCTCTTCTGTCTCGTTTTCTTCCTCCTTCGGAACATTTTATGAAACATTATCAGCAAAAGTTGTACTTTTTGTCAGATAACTCTAACTCTTATATGTCAGAGAATAACTCATTGAATTACCAATAACTACACATTTAACCTATTGCACATGTATAAGTTACAAATCTATGATGTCTGTCAGCATTTCTTTATTTGTTTCAAAAGTGTAACATTATTGCATAGAACAGATTAATAATCAATCATTAGTTATATCAAATATGTATCTATATAAATAACACAGTTAATTACCCATAACTATGTATGTAACATGTTACACACATATATAAGTTACAAACCCATGAGGTCATTTTTTTCACTTGTTTATTTGGATGCTTTGAAAACTTTTTACTCATAAAACAGAATTTTGATGTATATTTCAAATATCAATCAATATTCTGTTACTGTAATGCCCATTTCTCGCCTCAAATGTTTTCAGAATCATTGTGAAATCTGGTGAAGGAACGCCAAGTTCCAGTCACATGACCGGAGCACAGCCAATAGGAACGCTCTCTCAATGAAATGACCTGTGATTGGCCAAAGTCTCCCGTCACGGGCTAGGTTTTTTAAAGCGTGAAAACAGAGCCATGAGGAGGTGCAGAAGTGTAGTTATCTCTCAGAACACTTGAATTACAATATGCTGAAAAGTTTATGATGCCAAAAATGTACTGCCTACTGCCACTTTAAGTAAGTAAGAAAGAAAGTATGAATTGAACTGATTACCTCCGCTGCCGGCTTAGCACCGGAGCAAAAATGTGTGACACACTTTACATCCCCACTGATGTGTGATGTCACCATAACAAATACCAACAATCGCCATGACCACAGCAAACAGTTCAATGTCCATTCTACTCTTATACTATTTCTATGGACACACCCTTCTGAGCAAAGTGTTCAGCAATCATCACTGCTACAGCACAGACTACAATCAAAGTTATCTGTTTATTCCACCTTATTTCTGCATTTGTTTTTGATCATAATACTAACTTTGGTACCCACAAAGCATTGTGGGGAAATTGTGGAGCTGCTTGCTCTTAATGGATTGCTATCTGATCATAATCTTTTGCACTCTATGCAGTACATATATGGCAATTTTACTGTCTACGTTTTCTGTTTTTTTTATGTCCAACTCGTAGCTTTGGTAGCAAAGACCACCAACCTTCAGAAGATCCCATTTGCTTGGCATTTCATGAAGAGTGAGGACTATGAGAGGGAAGTCAAAGCAAAAGGAGACGTGAAGAGATTTGACTTCATACACATGGTTCATGTATGATAACTTTGCTTCTTGGACATTCAATTTGAAAATGATGTAATGACAAAAATATTGTTGGGTCACTTTCTAGCCTCTCTCTCTCTCTCTTTGCATGTTAATGTATTGGGGAACAAATCACCTGAAACTTTTCTGACAAAGAAAGTGTATAATAATCCGTTCTATAAATAGACACACGTACTGTATGATCTGACATAAGTGTCCTTGAAAGAACTAGAGTGATTCAAAAACACTTCAAGCACTTGCACATGAGCTTCAGTCCAAAAGGTCAGATTAAAGTTTCCCCACAACTCTCTCCTTAACAGATGATCTACTACGTGGACAACCTCGCCGACACCATCAAGTTCTACCACAGCCTTCTGAAGAACAATGGCAGGCTTATGATCATCACTGCAGCATGTAAGTAGTAATGCTGTGATGAGGCTAACAGCCCTCTTGACTGTTATATAAGACCCGACGATAACCAAGGGTTTCTCTTGACTTTAACAAAATGATTTATCTTCTATACTATCCAGCTAACGCTGGCTCGGACATCCTGTGGAAGACTTACAAGAAGGAGCTCTGTATCAATGACATCAAAGACTACCGCTCATCAAGAGAAGTTATTTCCTGCCTGAAGAGCCAGGGTCTGAATTACGAGGAGCACGCCATTCCCAAAACCTTCGACATCTCTGAGTGCTTCAATCCCAGCAGCCAGACTGGAGAACGTCTGCTGAGCTTCTTTACAGCGAAAGATAACTTCTACCAGTCCTTCACCCCAGAGATCAGAGCAGGCATGTTAGACCTTCTCAGAAACAAGTGCAGCACTGAAAAAGATGGCAGGGTATTCTTCAACATCAATTCAAGCTGCATAATTGTTTATGCTTGAGTATGTTCGATGGGAAAATGTCAATATATTCTGAGTTCTCTTTTTGCATTCACTTCACCCTGCCATTTGATCTTAAGTACAGTGTATTTTCCCCTGTTGCTAAATTAAGTTCACTATGTTTAGTAGGCCTAGTATCCATTCTCTTTAGCCTGTATTCACCTCATTGACTCTGTGTGTGTACCAAAATGAACAATAAAAACAAGTCAGGTGCTATTTGGTGATTTAAATCACTGCCACAACCTGTGTTTCTTATGTCATCTAATTTTGTTTATTTATGCAGGGACAGCGCACAATTAAAACAAATGTATGGTGTCAAAACAGTCTCATAAGTATTCTCAAACAAATGTCAAGTCGTGCAACTCGTAAAACACAATGCATAAATACATGCAGAGTGATTTGTGTAAATCCTAAATTCTTTGGTTTTATTGCCCTGAAAGTTGAATTTGGTCACAATAATATTGTCGAGACCAGAGGAAATACCGAGCACCGCCCACAAGTCAGAGCACAGCCAATAGGAACGCTCTTTCTCTGAAATTGCCTGTGATTGGCCAAAGTCTCCAGTCACAGGTTAGATTTTTTAAAGCCTCGAAACAGAGCCATGAGGAGGTGCGGAAGGCTAGTTATCTCTCAGAACATTTCAATTACAATATGCTGAAAGGTAATTATGAAATTTCTGCCCAATGATGCTAAAAATATACACTTTAATTCAATAGAAAGACTGGTCCAGTAGTGTGTTGGGCTTACTGAGAAGATTGTTTGCCCAAACTATGTCTTTATTGTACAACACGGTAGTTGCCCTTGTTGCCCTGCCGCTATTATCCTTCCATATTATGAACTGACTCAGTGTGGGAGGTGCAAGCCCATATAAAACCTTAAACACGGGGCAAGCACTTGCAAAATGATTAGAACTGTTTAAAACTATCCAAATTAAATAAATTCTACTCTTGTATTTTTTATAATAATCTTGTGCAAAGGTAATAACTTATTTGCACATAAAAAAAAGCATCAACTTTTGGGACTTTAGGGACTCCGTAGGCTACTATGCTTCTTCTGAGAGTTCTCTTGTAAGATACTAATGATGAAGCTGATATTATAACAGCAACTGGATTACACCATGAATAGGAATCTGACAGCACAGCTGCAGCTGGTTCTGTGGTTCAGGCAAAGTTCATCTTTCAAGAGTTACACAACAAAAGCTCATGTGAGGAGAGGCAGCCAGACTGTGGGAGGGGAGTAACTGTACGCCTTAAAAGTTGGGAAACAGTCGATGCTCTGTCTTTACTCTCTGCATATTCAAGGTAACTGTACAATACTCATAATGTTCGATTGGTGTTTACCATAGAGGTTTAAAGTTAGTTTCTGAATAGTTGCATGCATAAAAATAGCTTTTTGTTTGATTTGTGTTTGCTATGTTTAATGCATTGCAGGAATCAGTCATGGCTGCACAGACTTGTTATGAGGGCAGTTCTGTCCAAAGCTTTCAGTTCTACCTAGAACAGTCGGGAGAGCACGAGGCCATGCTCCAGTGTGTTCGCAAGATCCTGCCAGGAGAATATAAAAGGTACAAGAAGAAAAGCTGGGAGTGCTACACTGCACTTGTTTTTTCATCTTTAAACTAGTTTTACTACTAAATAAACATAGAGATCATTTAGCTCATTGACTGAGTTCTCACTTTATGACTCCTCTCAAAAGTTGGAAGATGTCCTTTCAAAGGGAGATGAGATTGCTTATAATCTTATGCAGGTACAAAGCTGGCAGTAGTTCTACAGTAATACAATCATAATGCTCTTTCCGTTGGTCAAAAGTCCATTTTTTGTGCTTGTGCCCATTTGCCATGTCCACACAACTCTGATAACAGCTGAGTGGGTGGGTGGCAACACAGTTCAGTTTTTTGGCAGGACTTTTTTTATTTGTTCATGGCTCTTTTAAGGCGCTCGGCACTGTGGTAGTGTAATGGAGGATTTGTACTAATAATGAAATATCATTGTAGGATACTGTAGGATAATCTGTACTCTTCTTTCTCAATTGATGACTGTAAATTCCACAGAGCAGCTGGATTGATATGAATTGCTTTCCATAGAGTCTCTAATTGGAGGGCATGTTGTGCATAAATACATTTGGGTTAATTAAAAAGTATTATTTTTTTATTATTTTACTATATAAAATTGTAACTACTGGTATTAGACTTGAGGGACGAGAAACTACAACTTCAAAAATACTTTTAGATTTTTTTTTTGTTTAAGAAAATGGAGAGTGAATTTCTAAAGTCAGAAATCAGCAATCAGCAATAACATAACGAAACGGTTATTATGTGCTATTGGGTAATACAAATGTAGGTATTTGTTTATTTATTTATTTTTACCATTTCAATTTATCCTTGATGTATAGTTTCAATTGTTAGTAAAAGTTACATCCTCTAGCCACGTTTCACTTTTCCATCTATCATGTGTTGATGCAGAATTGGAGCAGGCAAAAGCAGCCTGGATGTTCTTGGAGTTGGAAGTGGTGGAGGTATGTGTTATGATAGCAGCAACTGGTAACTGTTGTATGAACACATGTTGTGGTTTGTTGAAGTAGTTCTGGCTCTGTTACTAATTGTAGTGCGCGGTGGCAAAGATCCACGAGTGCAAGAGGTGACATCATGATTTTTGTTTTTAGCAGCTTTATTTAAAGACCAGATGGACACTGTTCCATAATTTTAAAAATAATGATGCCACTGATTTGACTTAATTTTCCCCCAAAGTCATGAACAATGCAAATCAACATATAGTAAATACCCTCATTTATATACAAGACGTCATCAAGGTTGGCCACATATGAACATTTTGTTAAGGGTTCAGATCAAAAGGCAAATCCAAATCCAGGACACCAGGCAGGCAGGTAAAATGAAAAAAAGGTGAGCTTTAATAACAAAAAGCTTGTAGCAAAAAACAAAACTGTCAGGAAACAATAACTGGGAATCTGGCTGAGGCTATAAAGTACAAAGGAAAATCACCAAAAAACTAAACTGGACAAATCGGTATGGCACAAAGAACACCAGTAACAAACGCAGATGACCAGACACTGCAAAGCACACAGATTAAATACACAAAGAGAGCAGGGTGAAATCAGGACGGGGCACTCAATCAGAAAGGCGGGAAAAAAGCAGTAAAACCAGACATGACACATGAGGAGAGTGAACTTTCAAAATACAACAGGAAACAAACTAAGCAAAAACCCAGGACCATGACAATCGGAAGTATCTTACAAAATTCCGTCTTTGTGTGACTCCACTGCAGTTCAGCAAAGAAACACAATCTGGGCAAACACATAGGGCAAATTGTATACTGAGAAGAGTCTGGGAGTGATGAAGCCTCATATTTACTTATAATATAATCTTTTGAATACATTTCACACAGAAACAGGACTGTGGATTTTGTCCCCCATCACTCACATTGGAAGCCCATTAGAAAGGGTCCTGGTATTTGTTTAAAGACGGCAGATTTGAATCTTTTAACTTTCCCTTTAATAATATAAGTTAGGGACGAGGAGATGAGACATTGATGGGTTATGGAGGACACTTTGGTCAAAGCCCTTGCAGTCTGTACTGTGCCCCACTAAAGGTCAATCATGGATTATTGCACAGCGGTAACATCAAAGTCATGCTCATGTCCAAAATGATAAGACATGGAGCAAACACACACCGTCTCTCTCTCTCTCTCTCTCTCTCTCTCTCTCTCTCTCTCTCACACCACACACACGCTTGACCTAAATATATGTTTCACGTTGAAGCAGCAACATTTACATGATTTTGATCACCCTTTTTTATAAGTAGTAGTACTAATGGCTCTGTCGCCTCACAGCAAGAGGGTCGCAGGTTCAAATCCGGCTTGGGGCCCTTCTGTGTGCATGTACTGCCTGTGTTAGCGTGGGTTTTCTCCAGGTTCTCTGGCTTCCTCCCACAGCCCAAAGACATGTAGGTTAGGTTAATTATCGACTCTAAATTGTCCCGAAGGTGTGAATGTGAGCGTGAATGGTTGTCTGTCTCTATGTGTCAGCCCTGTGATAGTCTGGCTACCTGTCCAGGGTGTTACCCGCCTTCGCACAATGTCAGCTGGGATCCGCTCCAGCCCCCCCCGCGACCTTGAATAAGACAAGCGGTTACAGATATTGGATTGATAGATGTATATTTCTATTATCATTACAGCTATTATTACTGATATTTCTATTATCACTCTATTACATCCACTGCTATTGATTATTGATATTAGTCCTGATTGTACTACTACTTATATCTGTTGTGCTATTATTGTGGTTGCTGTCCATCTCTCTCTCTCTCTCTCTCTCTCTCTGTCTCTCTCAAAACCCAACTGGTCGAGGCAGATGGCCACCCTCCCAGAGCCGGGTTTCTGCCCAAGGTTTCTACCTGTTAAAGGGGAGTTCTTTCTTGCCGCTGTTGCACTAAGTGCATGTTCATGGGGGATCTCTTGTTGGGTCTCTAAATTATAGAGTACAGTCTAGACCTGCTCTATATGAAAAGCATATCGAGATAACATCTGTTAGGATTTGATGCTATATAAAAATAAATTGAATTGAAGCTGAGGCAGTTGGATTTCAAAGTGTAAAGACTTTCTGGTTTATTCCAGGGGAGATGGACGCCGAGGTGATCACTCTACTGCAGTCTACATTCCCTGCCGTCCCAATCACTGCTGACGTTGTGGAGGGCAGCTCTCAGCTCACTGACAATTTCAAAGGTATCGACAATTCAAAACTAAACACGGTGAAATGTTTCTGTGTTTAGGTCATGGTTATTGTCATTTATATCATATCATCATGTCATATATATACTGTGTATCTCAATGTTGTTGTCTGCTTTCCTGTTTTTCTTTTATGTCCAACTCATAGCTTTGGTAGCAAAGACCAGCAACCTTCAGAAGATCCCATTTGCTTGGCATATCATGAGCAGTGAGGGCTATGAGAAGGAAGTCAAAGCAAAAGGAGACATGAAGAGATTTGACTTCATACACATGGTTCAGGTATGCTGACTTTGCTTTTTGAACATTCAGTTTAAAAATGATGTAATGGCAAGTCTCTCACTTTGTGTAAGCAATGAGATTTATTTAGTATCCCCTAGCTTCCTAGTCCTCCTCTGCTGCTTGAATTCAGTGAGGAGCAAATCAGCATAACCTTTTCTGCCAAAAACAAAAGTCCATAATGATTAGAGCTATAGATAGTCACATATTGCTGTATCCCCTGACATCAATGGCTTGTGTGGACGCATGCTTCAATCCAAAACATCAAGTTAAAGTTTCCCCAACAACTCTCTCCTTAACAGATGATCTACTACGTGGACAACCTGGCCGACACCATCAAGTTCTACCACAGCCTTCTGAAGAACAATGGCAGGCTTATGATCATCGTTGAAGCAGGTAAGTTGTCCATACTGCTGTCCTTTTTCTTCAGCCTTGTGTCCTAAAAATTACCTTCTACTAAAATACTGCATTCTGAATTTTGTTTGGAAGGAAACATTTGTAGTCCATGGACAGTTGCAGCAAGTGATATAGTACAATGAGTGACCCACAGAGCAGGTGACGTGACATATCGAGCGACCGTTAATGAAAGTTTCGTGGAGTAGAGTGCTTCAGGGATGCTGAATTTATGTAGGCTAACCCGGAAGTAAGCGTCACCCTAGTTCACTCAAAAAAAAGACACTTGGATTTTTCCATTGGACTTTGGATTAAACCTATCAAAGTAGTTTTGTTGCCTAACCAAGTCGATCTATTCCTAGACCTAATAACTTTTATTTTCTCATGTGTTGTTGAACGTCAAGCTGAGCGTCAAGAAAAAAAAGGGAAGTTTGCGTCTATGTACGCGGATAAATAGATTCAATTTCGTGACTATTTCACAAACTGCCGTGAGACTCTGTTGTGAAGCTACCAGCTCTATTGACTCTTAGATCCTAAGATGACCAAGAGTTTCTCTTGAATGTAACAAAATAGCATCACCTTTTTGTTGTTGTTTGCCAATATGTATTATGTAATGTATTATTTAATGTCATCCTATCCAGCTGACGCTGGCTGGGACATCCTGTGGAAGACTTACAAGAAGGAGCTCTGCGTCGACGCCATCACAGAGTACCGCTCATCAGGAGAGGTTATTTCCTGCCTGAAGAGCCAGGGTCTGAAATATGAGGAGCACACCATTCCCAACACCTTCGACATCTCCGAGTGCTTCAATCCAAGCAGCCAGACTGGACAACGTCTGCTCAACTTCATGACAGCGAAAGATAACTTCTACCAGTCCTTCACCCCAGAGATCAGAGCAGGCATGTTAGACCTTCTCAGAAACAAGTGCAGCATTGAAAAAGACGGCAGGGTATTCTTCAACAGTAATTTGAGCTGCATACTTGTTTATGCTTGAGCATGTTCGATGGATAAATGTTCATATATTCTGATTTCTGTTCTTGCATTCACTTTACCCTGCCATTTGATCTAAAGTACAGCATCATTTCCTGTTGCTGAGATTAAGTTTACCATATTTTTCTGTCTCTTTATCACTTCCACATTAGTTAAATAGTACATTTATTGTAAATCAAATCAAGTCACTCATCATCACAGGAGTGACAGCTTGTGAAATCCAGTAGCATTGCACGCATTTGACTAAGTTTATAAGTAAAAAAAGATGAATTACATTTTCACTTTGTTAACTAGAGAAATATTTCCAAATTAATTTCAGCTTTAAACGAAATGACATGTATCGCAATGTGCTCTGTGTTTGGTTGCCTAAATAGCGAACTTGATTTAATATGTATTTCTATATGTATTAGCAGACAACAAATGCCAAAGATGGAAACCATTTAAATTACAAAAATTAAAGGTATCATACAGTTGCTTCTTTACATTTTAGAGATTGTTTTGTGCCGAGGCTGGCTGGATCTTGCTTAATTGGTGGGCAGGTGAGTTGATTGCAGGTGACTAGCAGGAGTGTTGATTACAGATTATGTCCAGGTGAGCTGTGAGAAGGAGCGAGAGCACAAGAGGGGGGAGGGAAACAAGCAAACAGACAGATAGACCAAACCAAACACACCGAGCACATGTCACTCATACTAAAAGGCAGAAAGAATAATAAAAACACACTCACACCAGGCAGTCCGGTGTCTTACAGTGTAATATAAGCAAGTGCTGCTGCTTTTTTTTTTTGACAAATATCATACTTATAGGCGTCCAATATCATTAAAGAGAGCTAGTCATTAAAATAACCGCAGGATCGCCTGTGCACATGCAGTTTTGGGCAAACAACATGCAGTTTTATTCATGCAGTATGTATGTAGTGTGCCTCATTTGCATATTTAAACGTAACATTTCAGAGAACTTGTAACACAAAAAAGTATTGTCTTAATGTAAATAATCAACTGGGGAAGTTCCATAGTGATATCTGTTAGTTTAAATCTTTACCCTCTTCACCTGAAGTGTCCTTTTTAAAACTTGAGCTTCCACATGATGCTGTTCACCATAAAGCCAGCAGATGGTACTACATGTCTGAGAATGCAGCTGATCCTTTTATCCCTGCTCCACTGCAGCAACTCCAGTAGATGGCACGCTCTCCTTACCTTTTAGATGTGGCCTTACAGCCAAGAGTGAGAACACTTAACATTTATTAACCAAAGAAACAGTAATGTGTGGGAAATAATTATCTTGTTATTTGACTCCTGTACTTCCAGTTTGCACTCAGCAGACTAACACAGAGACAATTTCTAACAGTAGCACAAACACACAATGTCTGCCGTGGCTGCACGTGCAGAAAAATCCTGTCAAGGCGCCGAGGTCTTGTCTCGAGCTATCTCGCAAATGTATTCTGGCTGCTCATTTACCTCATTAGCTTTAATAGATCAGTAATTGAAATTCATCAGAAATTCTTGTCAGTGCACTCCCCCCTGATGTCAGCGGGCTTTCAGCACCTGCTCAGGCTCCATTACCGGGGGTCCTCGCTGGGCCCTCTCATACCACAGAGTGACAGAGCATTAGTCACTGAGATAATCAACCTCAAGACACTGCTTGCCGCTAATGCTCTTCAAGAACTATTTACTCCACATGCCAGTTGGTGTCTTATCGTAGAATAAGTTTTCTGCTAGATAAATGTGATGAAATGTCCGCGGATCACCTCGTTTTCGAGGTGATTGATTATACTTAGAGAGTGCTGAACAGATGGATATTTCTATATATTGTTAGCTGCCTATTGTTTTTATTTACTGCAGGCTTTATTAGCTGATGGCATAATGACAAGCCGGGTCTGATGTCACGTTTCCCTGTGAACCTCATCGGCTTTGTATCGTGCAGGCGATGCTGTAAAAACAGTGGTCGGAGTATGAAATAAATAATTCTCGCGTACAGATGAGACATCGCAGCTGTGCCGAAATGTCGACGTGGTTGCGAGAAGCATCCAGGTGAAAGCCTTCTTTAGAAAAGAAAGCAGCTTTCTTCAGTCCATCTGGCCGGCTATCAGAGCTGAACCTGCAGCCTCTGGCTCATGAGGTGCTCATCTACACACTTAGTGTAATGAGGAAACAGGCCATGTGTTCAAAGTGTGAATAGTATTATCATTATTTTGTCTTGACCTGAGTACACCTCAGATCTCTTTTTTTTATTCTCTAATGTACATGTATGTGCTCTGTGATTGAAAATGTATTTCTGAGAGCAGCAGACTATAAATGTCTTTGCAGCATGTATACTTGTTGCCTACTAATGGATGCTTGGTGCAGAGAAGACTTCAGGTGAGCCAAGGTTATTCTCCTGGAATAAATTTAATAAATGAATGTTTGGTATCAAAAGGACAAAAGACATATTGTTAAAAAACGTCTTTATCACTCACTTGACCTTCCTAACATCTCGACATCAACTAACGCCTACTGCGTCTAACAAAATAATAAACAACCTTAAAGTCTTGGTATTTTGTTGAAGGTAACTTCACAGCTCATGTTGCTCGGTGCGCATATAGAAATACGTTGAAATGATGTATTTTATTTTCCAGCTACCTTCATTCATCATTTGTGAAATCGCTTCCTTTTATTTCCAAATCTTATTAAGAGAAACTATACCACCCATAATATCAAATTATGAGAATATACAGGGATTAAACCCAATCCTCTTTCTTTGGAGTAAATCACATAATGCTCCACGGGCTACAGAGCTTCATGCTACTTTTGAGGAAGCTCAATTGCAATATACTGTACATATAGTGATAATTCATTATGCAGCATGAACACAATTAGAAGAACGTTACGTATAGATTTGAAGAAAAATGGTTGTCAGTCGATTTCAAAACATCCAGGAGGAAGTATGCGAGTTAGGAGAAGTTGAAAATGAATCACATTTTCTTTTGTATTGTCCATACTATGGTGACTTAATAACTTCTATTTTAAATGAAGTTCAAAATCGAGAAATGTTTTGGTGCTCAGATGATGAGAACATTGAATGACTATTTAATTTTAATGCTTATAAATTGGCTACTTTTGTTTCTCAAGCTTAGAAAAAACGTCATTGCTACTCTGGTTTCTGCCTTTGTCTTATCTTTATTTTTCAAGTAATGGTGTCTTGAAAGTCTGTTTTGGGCTGGGTATATTATCTATGCGCGACACAATAATAATAGAATTGAATAAAATCAAAATCCTGGCTATCATTTGCACATTTCTGATACCACCGGCTTATTTTTAAAAAACAAAACAACAACGCCGTTTTGGTATTTTTCTAAGCTGGATATTTGCTGTTTGGTTCGATTGACTCTTCAGATGTCTATCTTCTTTAATACGGCTCCTTTCCTCTGGTCCCCTCTGTATGGAGAGCCAGCATCAAGCCAAAGGCGTTTTCTATCAGCCATCATGTCAGTGTGCAGACCTCTCGGAGACCAGAGCAGGACATACACTGGCCCTAAAATACATCACACACGCTTTAATGGACAGAGGCTGCGGTCGGCCCGTGAAATATAGCTCTGATACCAGTCCTGTAAATGGCCGGACTCTGCGGTGTATTTCATTCTGGAGAATTAGTCCTGTTTAGCAGCTGCTGTTATATAGCAGCTGTCCTCTGCAGGTCTGGCAAAATATGGCTATTTGATTGACCATTCCAAGGATTTTTTTTGTTTCATTAAATCAGGTGGAGGTGGAAATTCAAGTTGCAGAATTCAGTCTCAAAATGAGGTTGAATTGTGCTGCGGAGAAGTGACGTTTAAATCAATCCAAGACGATTCACCACAAATCAAAAAGGGAGGAATGGGTTCACCTTTGTCTGTCTCATTAATCTAGTGATTCAAAGGCCTTATAGTCCGATTTGCAGCGCTGCTCCTGTGGGTGCTAATATGGAGAACTGGCACAGATAAGCATCACATTTATTTTTGCATGCTACATATTGCACCATTAGTGTGAGAGATAAACCAGGGCAAAAAAAAAAAATGCCACTAATTGACCCCTTCTGTTCGCATCGTGATCAATTACAGATAACACAACACATTTAGTGAATTCATAAATTCCAGTTTAGGCCCCTTTTGTGCTGCAACCGTGAAACTTCTCCTGTCGAGAGTGAAAAAGTTCAAGTGAAAAATAGGCTACTTCAGAGGAATTTTCCATGTGCCTGACAAACGGTGATAACAATTTTGAGAAAACAACTTGATATTGACTCTAAGCCATGCTCTTTTAAGCCCATATTTGCTCATTTGATAAAAGTGACAGTGACTCTTACTGTCACTTGTTCACTTTGTCGACTGAGAGAGTTCCTGAGGGTGAGATCCTCCTTAATTACACTCAGTGACGTTTACCCGCACTAAACGCCCCAATTCCCCTCACATGGTGCAGTGTTTGGGGCTGTGCTTGTCATCTACTGTTGTGGGATGTGGAAGAAAAAAGCAAGACAACCTGACGCAGTGTCAGTTGTTTTGCTCGTGTAGGTTTTCAGATGACTGAGGTTAGATTGATATAAGAAATGGAACAGTCCTTTTATTAACTAACAGACATCACTGTTACCTTGAGCTTCCTCCATGGCCACAGCTATATTGTTTTTGAAAAGAAAATGTTTTTAATTTTCTTTGCACATTTTATATGTTTATATAATTGTATAACAATGTTTTTTTTTTTAACATCTTTCCCTTTAACCCAGAGTTAATCACTGCATTGGTGATGTGGGTCAGTCTGCTAACTAAAGAGCTGTTAACCCTACAATAATTTAATTAGTCTGGAATTCAACGGGTTCATGTTTAGAGGTTTAGTGATGCCGTTAAAGAGGATAAGCATTGACGTCTTTTGTAAACACTTTATTCTGGCACGAAAACGTCCAAATTAAAGATACTGAATATTGCCAGGGACTTCAGTGTATCGGCAGAGGCCTTTAAAAAGTCTTATCAGCTGAACCCTACAGATGGTATCTGCTGTGTTTTATTACTGTTATTGCTGAGGATGATGTCTGTCTCTCCTGCAGCTATGCTAGTGAACAGATACAGGACTTAAAACCTGATCATGACACAGAGCAATCCTGCCAGAAGTTAATACCGGTAGCAGGGATATTTGTACTTAATCCCTGTCATGAGAAAAAGAAAATAAGACCTTACATTTCCCTGCAGATCTGCTACGGCTTTATTGTTCTTCGGTGCATTAATCAACCGGTATCTCGTCTTTTGCTTTTATTAAACGCCGTTTCTGGCCCACATCCATTCATTGGATCTTAAATATCCTCCCTCTCGTGGGTGCGAGCTTGATTGTGCATAGGAAATGAAGTTGGAAACTTTGGAGCTCTATTTAAAGTGCGGGTCCCTGGAGCGACCCCTCTGTCTTAATAACTTGCGATCAGGATCCCCGGGTACTTCCATTTTATTTCGCCTCACCGGTGTTTCCCGGCTAAACCCATTCTAATGAAATGTTCTGCTAAACTGTCAAACGGTTCTGTTTTCCATCCATAAAAAAGGGTGTTTATAGCCCTGGTGAGAACCCAAACACAATAAAGATGGTTGTTTAACTTGATAAATCACAGTGCAGGTGTATGGGGGTATATGCTATAGCTCATTTAGGAGCTGTGAATTACTATGAAGCTAGGTCACTTCAAATAGAGGGGCAGTTTGAGGAGTTCCCCTGCAAGACTGAATGAGTCTGAATGAGAATCAATGCAAATGTGTGACCGGTATTTCTTATGCAGATTTTTCTATGGAATTCTGAACCACAAATGGTGGTAATATATTATGTTTTTTGTCAGTGGTGGAAGAAGAACTCAGATATTTTACTTAAGTAAAAGTAGTAACCACAGTGTAAAAATACTCAGTTACAAGTAAAAGTCCTGCGTTCAAAATCTCACTTAAAGGAACAGTGTGTAGCATTTAGGAGGATCTATAGGCAGAAATGGAATATAATTATATAATATATA
>CAKALG010038721.1:0-17736 GCA_916700815.1 Helicolenus hilgendorfi
GTGGGTAAGCCGCGCACGTACTGCCGAACATCCTCCAGCTCGGGAATCCGCAGCTGTCTCAGGACTTCCTGAGCCTGCATGACTGTTGTGCACTGACCCTGCAGGGAGACAGAGACAGGAACATTATTACATTAGGAAACTTTTAGTCTGCACTTGTTCTGCATGTATGTGTCTGATCCAGAGAGAAAATATCTGTTTTATTTTAACGTAAAATTACATAAACTATGAGTGTAATCACAGACTTCTTTCTTTTACTGTAAGTGTTTAGAAAACTGTTTAAAATATTTATTATTTCAGAAGGAAAATGTCAACAATGCAGTTCCTTCAGGATGTGGTAATCCAGCAGGAGGAAGTATTTGATCTTTTTATCAATGGGTCTCTTGTTTTAGACCATTACACAGCAACATGAGAACCCGCTCACACTGAAGAAGAATACTGGTCTCATTCAGAATTACTGGTAATTAACTACCATCTGTGTCAACGTGTTCACAAAAGACATGCTGTACTGAACACACACTATGTAAGTTGATTTTTACTCGCAAACGTACAGACAGGAAACAGGTACAGACAGGAGAATGAAATGCATCAGAGCTGCAACTATCAGGCGATTAATCGATTAGTCGATTGACTGATATGAACTATTTTGATAATCGTCCTTTTCTGACTAAAAAATCCAAACATACTCCTGTTTAAGGTTCTAAAATGTGACCAAATGTGATTTAAATTGAACATTTTTAGGTTTCGGACTGCTGCTCAGACAAAGGAATTTAAAAATGTAATTTCACTGGGATCTAGGAAATTGTGATTTAGTATTTTTACTTAATTTTTTTTAATTATTTTTGATACTTTATATTTATTTTTTCCCCCTGATGTTATATAGATTCATAATTGAGAAAATAATCTGCTGCTTAAATGATTATGAAAATAATGAAAATGCAATAATTAGTTGCAGACCTTACATTTAATAAGGATCCCTGGCTGGAATCAGACAGAGGACGTTGAAGCTATATGGTGTGTCTCCACCATTAGGCCACCAGGATGTCACATATTTCTGAATTGTTATCACCCAGTTGTCAAATATATTTCAAATCAACAGCTGTCCCAGCTATAGAAAATGTCCTCAATTAGAGACACAAAAAGTGATCTGAAGTCACAATGTTCTGTAGTATTTCTTATTTTTGACTTCCTGTCACTGTAGATAGTACAGTATGAACCAAAATAAAGCTTCAAGGATAGATGTACAATGAATCATATGATGCAGCAGCAGCATTAAACCCAGTGATAACCCACTACGTCAGTGTTACTGATTATTTGGCAAATTTGAGTTATATCAAGTGCTTCGTGTCTCAAATCTTCAGATCTAACAGTTTCATTTCAGTAGGCCTTCCCAACTGCAGAGACCTTAGCTTTAAAGATCTTAACACTATGTCCTTAAATTTAAACAGGTCATAAATCTCCTCTTATAACACTTTGAGTTCACTTTAATTTGTTTGTGGTTGCAAAGTTTCATGAGGCTGTGATTATCCTAGAGGTCAGAACAGGTCATTTTAAACAGTGACGCCAAGTTTAAAAAAATGGTCTCACTACAATGAAATGGCTCCTATGGGGACTAACATCATCACACATGAATACAATTGGGCTCATTGGATCCACAAGAGTCTCAGCTTTACAGTGATACCCAATTTATCTAATTCAAGGACCCCAGTATGCAGAAATATTAAAAAATAACACATTTATACTGCATGCATAAAACTGCACGTTTTTTGTCCCAAACTGCATGTGATCATCATAAAGTGGGCATGTCTGTAAAGAGGAGGCGCTTGGGTACCCATAGAACCCATTTTCATTCATATATCTTGAGGTCAAAGGTCAAGGGACCCCTTTGAAAATGGCCATGCCAGTTTTTCCTTTGCCAAAATTGATCCTTTGGAGCGTTGTTTAGCCTCCTTTCAGACAGCTAACATAACATGGTTTGTGGTACCATAGTACCTTCATATGATACCAGACTCTTTGCTCTAAAAACCTGCCCGCTACACTCTCTTAAACACAGTAATGTTAGCCGCGATCCCCGGGTCTCAGGGGGTTAACAGTGGTTTATAAACTTCATTAGAATTCATGTGTTACGTATAAAGATAATTGAATCATGTGAATCATTCAGAGCAGAAAATACTAGTAGTAATGTCTACAAGAAAATTAGGTCCTTGAATGGGAAAAGAACCTTCTTCTTTGAGCTATCTTTATGTTTAAATTAATAAAGTTAACGTGATAATGTGTTAACGACACTAATTTCTTTAACGCATTAACAAAATTGATCATTGTAGCAGGCTCAGTTTTAAAGCTAGAGTGAAGATACTGATATAATATGAAACTAGAAAAACCTAAGGAGGTTAAATAAGACTCCAAACGGGTGATTATGATTTGAGCATATTTTTATGCTAAATGCAGTACCTGTGAGGGTTTCTGGACAATATTTGTCACTGTTTTGTGTTGTTAATTGATTTCCAATAATAAAAATATACATATATTTGTATAAAGCAAGCACTTCCATGTTGATAAGCGTAATAAATACATGACAATCTTGTAATTAATGGCGATTAAATATTTTTATCGATTGACAGCCCCAGTTTAAATCTATAAAACTAAAAAACGTAGACTATTTTCAAAGACAAACCTCTAAAAGAAATACGCTGCTGAACTACGTTCGCCATTGTTCTTGTTCTACACCTCCGCAAACAATGCATACAAAAAGAAGATCCCATTTCAACAGCTTTGGAAGCAAAGACACAGGAAGGAAATATGACTCTGCACACATGTTCAGATCACAAGCCTCCATGGAGGTATAAGGACACGACCACAGACGCTGTACACTGAACTCTACTCTACTTCCAGCATGTCTGAGGGGAAGTGAGACTTTCTTGTTTGGTCTGTTCAAGAAATTAACTCACTATTTACAAATTTACTACAAATTTAAAAGCTCTGGATGTATGGCTCTGTTGCACTCATATTTCAATAGAGCAATCAAATTACTTTAAAATGTAGATTAGATGAGCCTGTAGCAAGAAAGACCAATTTAAACGCACCGGCTAATAGGGCCTATATCTAACCAGCAGGTCGTTTTCAATTAATACATCTGAATATGAAAACACATTAATAACGCTTTTTAAATTTGTTATCAGACTGGACTGTTGGCTTTATGTACATTATGTTCAACTCCTTTGACCTCTAGATTAGACAGTAACAGCCCTTCAGGTACACTAACAACTAAAACAAACACCACATACAGTACAGTAGGTAACAATTGACTTCTCACCTACTTCTATAATTACCACAGAGCCCATGACTGGGACCAGTGCCAACTGGGGCAAAGTATGGACAAGCTACTTTTCTTTAATTGTCCTTTAATGACAATTTAAATGTAGTAAATTGTTAAATGTGCTGAAAGAGATTAATGATAATCTACTTAATTTTTATATTCAATACCAAAACAAAAAGAACAAGCAAGATCCATAAAAGCTGTTTACTTCTATTTTGCTCTATAAAATAAATACAATAATCAAAAACACACATTAAACCTCACAAATGCTCCACTACACTATGTCTTACAGGTGTTCCTGCTATGAAATACAAGATGTCTTTCATAGCAGGAACACCTGTAAGAGATGACACCACTTATATGTCAGCAACTTAGATGCGGCTAAATGGATTTTCAAAAACGTCACCATTGATTGTTGCCAATTGAAGATAAAGTAAATGTCTATACTCACAGTCCCACAGTGTGTCTATGAAGAAAGGTACTGACTGTGTCCGAAGGCGGAGAGGTATAGCTATCTGACAGGGCCTTTGCTGCAGCAGTTGCTATTAGAAGGACTCACTGACCTCTAATAGACCTCTGAGGTTCTCACAACTATGAATAGCAGAGACACGCCCCTCTCAAACAGAAACACAGACGCGTGATGCAAAACTACCCACTCACTGGAGCGATAGTTAAGTGACAGGTTGTTTTATACCCACTCAAGTTTGAGCTTTTTGTCCTTGTGAAAACACAACAAATATATAAGTGGATTAAGAGGTTATCAGGTGAGTAAAACTAGTTTAAAGTTCAGAATTCAAAACGAACTGATTGCCAATCTGAGTGACTTTTCAGTCATGTTTGTTCAAGACTGAATGACCAATATCTTATCATGCATTATCTGGACACACTGTGTGCAATTCTTGAGTTGCCGAGCGTCCAAACTGGTGAAACTAGTCGAACAAAGAATTACGCTCCAATTACAAGAAGGTCTTTGTATTCTACAGAATGGAAATGTTGACAATCCCCCTATTTGTATACTGATATCCCAGAGTATGTGAGCACTAAACCGACATAGACACGGACATAAGCATATGTGCAGATTCCTTGGAATCTAAGATGAATAATAAGTTATAATTTTCCAGTTAATTAACTACAGTTGAGACAATCTACACCATATTTTCTTGTGTTTTCAACTGAGACAAATGAAAACGATGGATTTATACATTTCATGTTTAAGTTGTTTGCTAAAACAAAGCTGTAATCAACTGTAACAAGCAAAATACACATGAATATTAGTGGAGTGTAACAGAAACGTGTATTACAGTGCTGAAACACAGTGGTAGGGTGGTATGGATAAAATCATGGTGTTAGGGCTGCAACTAACGATTATTTTCTTTAACGATTATTCTGTTGATTATTTTCTCGATTAATTCGATTAGATGTTTAGTTCAGAAAATGTCAGAAAATGGTGAAAAATGTCAATCAGTGTTTCCCAAAGGCCAAGATGACGTCCTCGAATGTCTTGTTTTGTCCACAACTCAAAAATATTCAGTTTACTCTCATAGAGGAGTAAAGAAACCAGAAAATATTCACATTTAAGAAGCTGGAATCAGAGAAATTTGACTATTTTTTTCTTAAAAATGACTCAAACCGATTTATTATCAAAATAGTTGCCGATTAATTTAATAGTTGACAACTAATCGATTCATCGTTGAAGCTGGTAAATGTCATTTTATTTCATGATATCAATATATGTAGGGATATAGACAATTTTATGGCTACAATAACAAAGAATAATTTCAGTTTTTGATTAATTCAGCAAATTAATTTCATGACAAATCACAATATTCCATCACATTGATGCTAAATCGTCATATCGCCCACCCCGACTGAATCGACAGATATAGCATATTAATTTTAAAAATACATTGCTTATAATGGATTTGTCGAATTACAAATTTGTTACTCGCAGATTTTATCAGAATTTGTTTGCGTTTCTGTGTTTGATATGAACAAAATTTGAAAGCTGCAACCATAACGATTATCTTCATTTTCGATTAAACTTTTTTGTTTAATTTATCGTTCGGTCGATGGAATAAAAGAACTTTTGAAAAAATGCCCGTGAATGTGAAGCTTTTTTTTTAGCTTGAAAATTACTCAAACAATTAATTAATTGATCATTTTAGCACTAAAACATTTGCAATTTTAACACATGAGTCTGGAAACATATTTTTTTGGTATTTGTCCTGATTTTATTAGTAGTAGTATTTTATTTACATTTAACAGACTAAATAATTAATCAAAAGTAGTAAACAAATCAAGCAATAAATAAAATAGGGTTTAATACCCTCATGTGTGTGTCATGCTGTCAGATGACCGACAGCAGGCACATGCCATTGATTACATGCTTGACAGAGAGTTTGTTGCAGGCAAAAGGAAATGCAACAACTCCCCCACTACCACCACCACCCTCCGCCACCACCTCTACTCTCCATACTTGGACTGGGAAGATGACAAGCCAATGGCAGAGCCAGCTCGCCAGTCACCCCACACCCAAGCACACACAAGACACTGGAAAAAAGAGGGGGAGAGGGCAGCTGGTTCATTTGACACATAACAGAACATCAAGAGTGCAGCTTGAGAGCCGACTACAGCTGAAGTCTTGAAACCACAGCCAGGAAGTTACAAGAAAAACATGTGGTTGGTCAGTTCCTCAAAGATGTTTAAGTTCCTCTTTGCGACACAGACACAGACTAGTCGCTTGGGTGTTGAGCGATTTAAGCTCATTATTACACATTCATCACCGGAGGATTAACACATAGAGCCTTTAAACAAACTTTACGTAATCCCATCTTGACAAGACGGTCACTTATTAACCTCAGTAGCACCTTTCTCGCTGTTACATGAATCTGCACAAATGTATCTATGTCATGGACAGCTGAAATAATTAGTGGATTAATCGATACATGGGGCTTTAGCAAGAGAGATACTTGTCACTTAAAAAGAGTTTGGAGGGCGGTGCCTTTGTAAGACCTTCCAAAAACAAGAACACAAGCACACAAATGTAAGAAATGTATGATATTAGCATGTCTGGCTAACTATCTTACAACCTCCATTATAAACTAGTTACTTCCAAGGCTATGTATTCTACATGACTGACCTTCTGCCTGGGACATTTAGCTATAGCTGAAGTGTTTTTAGCACAATGTCATGCAAGTAGCCACCAAGTGCATAGGCGCAGTTTGAACTTTAAGGTTGGGGGTTCACCAAAAACAATCTAGAGGGAATGTAATATGTACAACAGAGGCTTTGTTTACACGGATAGTAATAATAAGGCACCAGCAGGTGCATTTTCATATCTCGACTAACATAGAATAATGCAAGAATTACCATAGAAACCGAAGTCGCACAAATTGCAAAACCCAACAGCAAGTTGATCTACCTACAGTAGGCTACCCTGTGGCGTCTAATATGAACCATAGCATATTAGCGTCAGAGACAAAATCACATTGATTGCATTGTTTTTTCTATTGGAATGTCCAAACTGGCCATGATCAACGCAACGCTGCGCAGCACCGTTTGGAGCTGAACTTTTATCGCTCGCTCTGAAAGCGCCGCAACAGACGAGAACGGCTGATTGGTGAAGTCGAAATGAGGAGTTATCTACACGATTCCTCCTCATGTCACTACAAAAACCTAAACAAGGTGACAGCTGGCTGGAGGGAGCTGAATGTTTTCTATTTCCAGTAAATATCACAATTTATTACACAGCTGTGTTGAATACTCGATTTTGATTGGTCGATCACGGCGTGCTGCGGAATGTAATTTCTGTATAACAGACTGTTGCTATGTGTAACAGACCGTTGCTATGGGCGCAGCTCTGATGTCGGACTCGGACGGACCGTTTTTGTGTCAAAATATTGATTTCTTAAGTAAGTAGCCGTGTAATAAGCGGGATAATGTACAGCTAGCGGGTCATTGTTGTGAAAGAATCCTCTTCAGGGCGATGAGAGACCACCATCGGGGTGCAGCATCGCCCTATCGGGGATTCTTTCACAACAATGACCCGCTAGCTGTACGTTATCCCTTACACAAAACGTGTTTTCTGTTTGGAAAGTAGGCTACAAATGTAGGAAGATAGCAAGTCTCATCCATGTTTTAAGAGGTTACGTCTCCAGTCTGATCTCGAGAGCACAGCCAGTTATATTTGTCATTGTTTTGGGTTATTAATTGATTTCCAATAATAAATACATACCGTAAATTCCGGACTATAAGCCGCTACCTTTTTCCCATGCTTTGAACCCTGCGGCTTATACAATGATGCAGCTAATCTATAGAGTTTTACGGGCTAACGGCCCGGCTAAAAAGCACTGCTCGTTTTGGACAGCACAAATTCACCTTGAGACGAAAGTGACACTGAGAGCGACAACGACAGAGAGACTGAGAAAGTGTGTGATGAAGTCATTCTGAGGCTATTCAACTCCGACACTGAAGAAGACGACTTCAATGGTTCCAGTGCGCAGGAGGAAAATGAACATAGCGACCAGTGACTTTTCTGGTAGGCTAACGGGCTACGGCTAGTAGGCTGGTTATTTTTCAAACCAGCAGTGTTATTGCCATGTTACGTTACTGTCGTGTAACTGCCGTGTTACTGCCGTGTTACAGGCATTGTTCAGAAAACAAGCATTTCGTTAATTAAAATTTTAAAAAAAAACTTTATTTGTACCATCTTTCTGTGTAAATATCTCATGTTACAACGTGGACACCTGCGGCTTATAGACAAGTGCGGCTTATATATGTACAATTTTTTTTTTCTTTTTAAATTTAGTTGGTGCGGCTTATATTCAGGTGCGCTTAATAGTCTGGAATTTACGGTACATTTGCATAAAGCAAGCATATTTGCCCACTCCCATGTTGATAAGATTATTAAATACTTGACAAATTTCCCTTTAAGGTACATTTTGAACAGATACAAAAATGTGCGATTAAGTGTGATTAATGTGCACAACCATGCGATCAATCTAGATTAAATATTTTAATGGATTGACAGACCTGAATTAATCAGTAAATGTGAGTTTTTCTCGCAGATGTAAACTGCAGTGTCTTTAATTTAGGCACAGACCAGACAGAGAGAGAGAGAACTGTTGCTATAGCAAGACAAGTGTCTTGTACACCAGAATAACTTGTTATGTAATGAAAAGGATTTCATTAATGAGAAACTTGAGTACTTTTCTATTATGGTGACAATACGCCGCTGTAGCAGATTAATAGATGACAAAAATAATCGTTAGTTGCAGCCCTGATGTCATGGTCATCTGTAAAACAATGGCTCCTCCACATCTAGTAGGTGAATGATTTTCAGTTACAGATGTTCTGCCTAGTATACGTAGCTCTATAAAAAAACAAAAGGAAGGACAAGACCATTTTTTTAAACCTTAAACCAAATGTGTTCAGGCAACAAGCACATACAGCATTTCACCATTGATTCTGTTCTAAAAATAAAAAAATGTTGAATTTCACACGTTATTGATTCATTGGATCTCCTGTTGTTGGATCAGCCTCAGTCCAGCTGCCAATACCTCATCGATAATTCAACCGCTTGACGAAAAGAACAGCATATACGGAGTGATATGTTTCTATCTTGTGCGCACAAGATACAAAAAAAAGATCACCTTTTGGGACTTTAGTGGCTCCATAAGCACTTCCTGAGGGAAGTATGAGTCAATATATTCCTGTGTAAAACCACTTACACAGGTTTACAAGGACGTAGCAGGAAAATGCTCCTGACAACCACTTTTTCTTGAATAGTATGGTGGATGAGTGACACTCCAAATGAAAGCTGATAAAGCGTGAACAGGAATAGACAACCTGTACCCTCTCAGTGCACATGTGTGTCACTGCATGTCTGATGGATGGTTGTTGAAGCTCATGTGGCTTCAGTCGGTGTGACATCTTTCATCTGCTTCACCCCTCTGCCTGACTCATGTCCATCCTCCCCCAATCACATTCGACCCCGGTTTTAGGACACAAAGACAAAGGCTGACCTTGCACAAGACAACCACGCTCAAGACTGCAGGTCCTGACCTCCCTGGTGAAATCGCACACTGCCAGTCACATGGTCTCACAGTGGAGAAATGTAGGGGAGAGGGAGGGTGGAGGATGGGATTTGTGAAGTGGAACAAAGGTCACACACCCATCGGCAGCTACCAATACAGCATCACGCCACATGACCTCTACACTGTATGAAGGTCAAAGAAAACGTGCTGTTTTTAAATGACTGTGCACCAGCCTCAGTAAAATCTAGGGAACTAATCAAACTTAAAGGTTGGGATTTTTTTGTTAAGAAACCAAAGTTAGGTTTAGATTCAATGTTTGCAAGTGTCAGATGCATTTCCTCCCTGATAAAACATTTGCAGAGCTGATTTTTAAGAACTTGTGCACCGTTTACATCCATGTTTACTAGCTAGCAGTCTTCTTTTAAACTGCCGCTGTGTGTTACATTGCTACACTTCTTTACGCGTCACCACCACCAACTGTCAATCAGCACAACAGCGTGAAACCATCAGTAGGAATATGCATCACTTTCTCATGCGCATGAGCAAACAGCAGTGACCTACTGGTCAAAACATGGCTCCATAGCGCTGCTGCTAGTGGTCAAAAACCAACACGGCACGGGCCTCCACAGATGGTGCGCGAGCTACGAGCAATCATAGGTGTTTATGCTCAACGCGTTGTTCTTTGCAGGATTCTCCGAAACACCAGAGAGCATACAAACAAAATGTTTTGTGACGAAGCAAGAAGTCTATGAGTGTGACCAAACTCCTCAATGCCGGGGAGGAAAAATTGTAATAACTATAAACTCATATCTCATATTAATGGACATAATTTATCCCATTTTATACATTATACTATTATATTATAGGTATTATTATAACACAAAGGTTGAATGGTTTAATATCCTGTAAACAACTTGATTCAGCTGATAACATAGGGATCTCCTGCTTTTAAAGCATTTCAAAACGAATTGTCCGTCTTTCTAATTCATTATTTTACTTCTTAATTTAAGTGATTTGCTTTTATTTTACTGTGGAAGTCCTGTCTAAATAGCGCCGCACACACAGCGGGCGCCTAGATCCAAAAATTCAGAGGTGCACAACCAAGCGTTGCAACAGCTTGCGGAGCCTTCGCGCTTCACGCACAATACATGATGATGCCATTTTTGGCTCGCACATCCTCGCGCCGGGGACACTACGGCGAGCATAAATCCAGTTAAGCCATTTGCTCTTCCACTTAGGTCAATTTTAGTGACTTTAAATAAAAAAGGAAAAACTCAAGCACACTAATGCTTACTGCTAGTTTTTCACTTTTATTTAAATTCTTCTGCTAATGTAAACTAAACTGGAACGATTATTTTCATCACAGATGAATCTGATGATTGCTTTCTTTATTAATTGTTTAGTCATTTTGTCTATTGTCAGAATCACAGTAGCTTAAAACTAGCATGACGTCTTATTCGTCTGACCAACCGTCCAAAACTCCCAAATATTCAGTTTACTATCAACGAATACAAAGAAAAGCAGCAGAAACTCCTCACAATTGAGGGAATGTTTGCTTGAATAATAATAAATAAATGATTGTTTATAGTTGCCGATTGTTATTCAGCTGATCAGCTAATCGATTAATAGTTTTTCAGTAGCCATGCTAGATGAAAAGAAGGTACTTTTGGTCTAGAGCTTCAATAATGAATCAATTAATGGTAAACTATTAAATGTTGTTTTTAACGGAAAAAAGTCTAAACTCTCTGATTCCAGCTTCTTAAATGCGAATAGTTTCTGGTTTCTTTACTCCTCTATGACAGTAAACTGAATATTTTTGAGTTGTGGACAAAACAAGACATTTGATGACGCACTAATCAACATGTTTCACCAGTTTCTGACATTTTATAGGCCGCACAACTAATAGATTAATCAAGAAAATAATCAACAGATTAATCGATAATGAAAATAATGGTTAGTTGCAACCCCCGGTGTTACTACAGTGAACTATCAGCACCTGAACAGACATTACACTCAATTAAAGCAGTACAAAGCAGGACTATACTGTCGACTGAATGAGCTAAAAAATGATTCGAGATATGAAGCCAGCTTTCCGTCGTCATCCTCTGGGGTGAATGACTGCATCTTATTTTCCCAGAATGGGATGATTTCTTTTAACTGACTGATATTAGTTCCATTGAAAAATCCTCTGAGAGAAACATCATTCACAGTAATTCTCTCTTCTCCTAACGCTCCATGAAGACGCATGATAATTTGAGGTTGGTTCGTTAAACCGGATCCTCAACTTTGCTGCTCTCACATGATCCTATTTGAATACACCAGTCAGTTAGTGACATCAGATGAAGTCAATTGAGGTGACATTTATAAATCCTGACCTTCTTTAGAGAAGGTCTCACGTCGCGCCTCGAGCCGCTACTGACTGTTGTCTAAACATCAGTCAGCCCAGAGGTATGCATGGTATATCAAACCCAAAACAGACTGATACTGGTATTCTCAAATGACCAACGCAGAGTGACGACAGTGCGGCAGATCTGCTCCTGAACCACAAAAAACACAGTGTCCCTCTCTTTTTGCTGTAATGAAAGCTCCTCCTATGCTCAAGGGCAAAACACACATGCTGGACACTGCACGGTCACTTTACGATCACCCCATATCTGTAGTGTAACTGCTCATGTGACAGCACAGAAAAAGAGCATAACACCACCTCCAGCTACATACCACAGATTCCTGTTAGAGGAACTTTGCCATAAAAACGCCTGTTTAACTGTTCAGTTATGATCTGCTTCAACATCCTACACTTCAATTTACAGCAGGTTGGGTCTCCCAAAACCTGTAAACAATGCAACACGTGTCTGACCTGCATCTGTCACTTCCAGTGTGAGAATTTCTGTTGTCCGTTGGGCTGCAACTAATGATTGTATTCATTATCCATGAGTATCGCGATAATATGTTTTGCGATGCTGTATCGATCTTTAATTAACCTCTTAAAAACCTGACAGCCTGCCGCTGGGCCCAGCCACTATTCTACATCACATAAAACTAAAACACCTAAGGAATCCATCAGTACCAACCCTGTCATACTAGCTTGTCACAAAGGAGGTTAAATAACGCTCCAAACTTACGCTAAAGTTAAGCAAGGAAAAACTGGCAAGGCCATTTTCAAAAGGGGTCCCTTGACCTCTGACCTCAAGATATGTGAATGAAAATGGGTTCTATGGGTACCCACGAGTCTCCCCTTTACAGACATGCCCACTTTATGATAATCACATGCAGTTTGGGGCAAGTCATAGTCAAGTCAGCACACTGACACACTGACAACTGTTGTTGCCTGTTGGGCTGCAGTGTGCCATGTTCAAGATTCAAGATTCAAGATGTTCATTGTCACACCGGTTATACAAGTACAATCTTGTGAAATACTTTTCGCTGGGAAGCTCCATTAAGAAAACAGTAAGTTAAATAGCAAAAAATAATAATCAAATAAAAATAATAGTGTATTTACAAATACTATACAGTATAATAATAAAGGAAGTACTTGGTATATGGAATATGTTATGATTGAGCATATTTTTTTATGCTAAATGCAGTACCTGTGAGGGTTTCTGGATAATACTTGTCATTGTTTTGTGTTGTTAATTGATTTCCAATAATAAATATATACATACATTTGCATCAAGCAAACATATTTGCCCACTTCCATGTTGATAAGATTATTAAATACTTGACAAATCTCCCTTTAAGGTACATTTTTAAACAAACAAAAAATGTTATGATTCATTTGTGATTAAATATTGAATAGCCCTAAAAATGACACTGTCACTTTACTATGAGGCAGCCTTTAAAACCAGGAAAAGACAACACTTACGCCATATTAACATATCCAAACTCTTAGACAGTCTCATATCACAATATCAGTATAATATCAAAATATTGCCCAACCCTAAACAACAATACCTCATAATGATAACAACATTGCCTAATCCCAACTGCATGTTTACTGTGACTCATTTTACAACTCAAACAAGTTTGTCAATAAGGATCTGAATAAATAACACCCACTGGATGCCTGGGTGTGGTATAAAAACCTGGAAAAAAACACCTACACAGTCTCCTCCTCCTCCTCCTCCTCAGTGTGCTAATGAGGACTAGTGTTTGAGGTTAGCAGGTCAGACACAGATGATAATGGTGACATTGTTCTCTTTTATTCTCGTTGTAATCTTATGTTATTAACTAACAAAGGCATCAGTGTGCAGGGTAATCATTTATAAAGTAGGTGAGACAGAGATTAAGCAAAAACATTAAGTTTCCAAACACACAATGTGTGATCAGAAAGAATAGTGTCTGTATATCTGTTGTTATTTCAGAGGATTAGCTTCAGACATGGAGTTTTCTCAGAGATAATAGACAGATAAAAGAGATGAACACGTTGTTCTGATTACAGACATCATGTTAAGTGAACATGCTGTCCATGTGTCATTAGATAAACGGAAATGAAGAGACACGATGGAGGAGAAAAGATGCACAACGTGGCTCGACTCTGTCTCTATTTTAAGGCAACAATAAACGAAGATGGCATCACGTTTTTAACACAAACCTCTGTCAATAACGTGAAGGTCATAATAAGCTAGAGGGCCGCTAATGTTCCGGGTGGATGTTTGACGCAGAAAGGTGTGAAATGTGTTAGCACCGACCTGTGTGAAGCAGCAGCAGCAGATCCGGAGACTTGATGATCCTGATTCTTGAGGAAGCAACAGCAGCAGCAACGGTTCACTCAGCTGGTGAGCTCTCAGCCAATCAGGAGCCGTCTCTCATGTTGAGCTGCCCAAAGTTTGAGAGGCGCGCTGTGATTGGTCAATATGGTGTGACAAAAAAAACTGTCATCCTGTAATTAGAGCAGAGAAGTTACTTTACGCTCACAGAGGTAGAAAGTTACGAGTACATGTACTCCAGTCTACATCACATTTTGATTTCTTATTTTATATTTATTTATGTTCATATTTATTTTAACGTGCACTATTTTATGTCTACTTTTGTGATTTTTTTCTTTTTTTTATACATATTTAATGAGCATTCTTGAAGGGAACCTGAGGGCCAAGATTTTCACTGCCAATGACTGCTTTGTTGTAATTGTTGTGCATATGATGAATAAAGAAACTTGAAACTTTAAGGTACTTGTAATTTACTTGAGTATTTCTATTTTATATACTCTGTACTGCAAGGCCTACTACACTACACTCCAGGAGGGAATAATGTGCTATTTTCTATATACTACACTACTAGGCTACTAGTAGGCTACTACCACTTAAACAAAAACAAATATCACAAATCACCCAGTGCCGTAAGAATATTCCAGCCTGTTTCCAAAGCAAATCAATTTGTTTCAAATATTTTCTAAAATAAAGTTTCATTTTTCATAATTCTACTAAAGCAACAAACCTTAATTTTTCAAGATACAGTCATTTCTCAAAATTAAGCATTATTGCATAATCAGAATAATGTATATTATATAATTGGATTATCATTATTTATGCATTAATGTGTACATCACTTTAATGTTGCAGCCGGTAAAGGTAGAGCAAATTGTATTTACTGCTGGGTTGGCTAGATTGTGAATTTACCCCCCGAATCAATAATTTTAGTCTATAATAATACACTATAATGAATTTGTTGATTATATTTTGTATTATTAATCTGAATCTAAAAAGTAACTAGTAATTTAAGTTATAAAATAAATGTAGTGGAATATAAAGTACCATGAAATGGAATTACTCCATTACCATACAAGTAAAATTGTACCCAAGTACAGTACTTGAGTAAATGTACTTAGTTACTTTCCACCACAGCTGCCTAAAGAAGTTAAAACTGGCTAAATATCGACCAGCTACGACAGTAAAATGCTATTAATTGCTGATGCATCAGTATTAATTATAATAATGTCACAAATACATCAGTCACAGGGGCTGTTTTTCTGCATGATGAGTAATTTTACTTTTGATACTTCTTGATACTATAGCTACCTCTAATCTTTTACTTCAGTAGGATTTTGAATTAAAGAAAAATGTGATTTTACTTGTGATGGAGTATTTTACATTGTTCTGCAGGCACAGTTAAAGGAACTGAGTGCCTCTTTCACAACTGAAAACTTGACACTCATTTTCATCTACTATTAATAGCATACAGTCAAATTAATACAAGTTCAACACAAAGAGTAGTGATTTACAAAGCTGCAGAGATGCATGTAGGCAATCTGCACTACATGGTAAGAAAAAAAAAATCCACAACAGAAAATAAGAGCAGAAGCTTGAATGAACATAAACCCAATAATGGAGAATAAATAATAATAAAAAGGGAGTAATGGGGAACACAGAGAGGTCATAAAGTGCCCTATTTCCTGTCCTGCAGCCTCTGATTAAAGCATTACAGCACCAAGATAAAATGAAAAAAGAAACATAGAGTCCACATGTCACATGACAATGAGAAGAAAAAAGAAAGACAATATAATTTTGGTTATGTTGGTTTGGATTTGATGAGTCTAAAGATGGCCACAGGTGTTCAGTCTTTACAACAGTGGGTTACATTTATTCAAGTACTGTATTTAAGTGCACTTTTAAGATATGTGCACTTTACTTTAGTATTGATATTTTATGCTACAATATGCCACTACATTTCAGATGGAGCATTTTTTACTCCACTATTTATTTGACTAGAGGATAATATGATGCTTTGTTCAAGATTAAACAACCCAGCAGGGCGGTAGCTGAAGTCGTCTCCTTTTCCTTTTTTTCTTCTTCTGCAATCTAGTTATGCTCTTCAATTAAAAACTTACACATGGTGGCTATTACAGCACTCAGGCTGATTCCAGTATTTTATGACTAAGTACTTTTGAATTTGATTATCTCTAGGCCAACAAAATGAATAAAGGATTCAGTATTCAGAGGGCTTTTTGTATTTCCTGGAACTCTGTGATCAGTTACTTATTATAAGGAAAATGGAGACAAAATACAGAGACAGTTATTCTAGTTAGACTTTAGTTTTCTTTATTTGGTGGTGAGGTTATAAGATAAGCTCAATAAAAAAACTTGCAGGAAATATAATAATAATTTAAATAGGCTAAGTAACATTTTTTAGAAACTTGACCTCCGCGTTTCTAAAATCCTAGCTAAATGCTGCTTCTATTCATCTATAATCCAAATATATAACACAAGAACACTCTGAAAGGTGCTACTTTGAATAATGAGAACTTTTACTGTGATATTCTAAATAGGCCTACACCTGAGTACATTTACTCAAGTATTGTTTTAATGTAGGACCTTTACAGTATTTTTACATTGAAGTGTTGCTACTTCAATTAAATTAAGGGATCTGATCTTCCACCACTGAACCAAACTTTTGATTTTTTCATTATATAGAACAACTTTATGCTGAGACAAACATGTGAAAGTTGTCAATAAAGTTGTATACTAGTGTTACTATATTGACTCTTCCCTTCTTCATGCATCCCTACTTAATTGTCAGGAAAATCATTGGTTACACATTGCGGATCTAAAGTCTTGTCTGGATTTAGACCAAGATTACTGTGAGCTTGTGACCAGTATTATTGTATCTATGTAATCTCTTATAATTACAATATAAGTAAAACACCTGATTGTGAGTTATATGATTTATTTAATCAATGATTTATGATATTACTGAATGGATTTTCCCTGATAAGAGATACTTTGGTTATCTGACACTCAGATTCATGCTCTAATATCTGCATAAATATTCCTGTAACTTTAATAATATGTTTACTTTAGTTTATAGTATTTAAGGGAGATAACTGTTTGCTGAAATATGTTTGTATAAAATTATAACAAGTCTCAGTAGCTTTATATAAATATCTTCCTGTGAACAGGCCAATGAAGTATCCAGAAGGTACCACCGGAAGGAGCAGTTTCTCACTTTAATAAGAGAGGATAATAGAGCTGTTATTTATAAACACACTTTTAAAGCATTTAAATCTTTTCAGAGACTTGCAAATAGCCCTGCTAGACATTAGTTTATCATGAGTCAGTGAGTTTTAATAATAGCTTCATATTGTAAATCATTAATTCTAAAAAATGTGAGTTTATATTGTTCCTTTTTTTCATTTCCGAAAGCTACAAAAATCACTGTCATGTTCCTGTAAATATAATTTAACCTTCTGGACACTATGATACTATAAAATGACTACATGTTTTGTGAGAGGAGAGGAGTGCTCCCATGTTTACAAGCTTTAATGAGTAAATCTTCAGCCTCTGTTGCTGCTGTGTTTGTCTTTCAAAGGGGCCGGTATAGCTGCTGAAGCATGCAGTCTGAACTCAGAGCTCAATGGGGGCCGTGTGAACTGCTGCAGTTCAGGCGGAGGGTGGC
>CAKALG010038723.1:0-10529 GCA_916700815.1 Helicolenus hilgendorfi
GCTCATCGGCATCGGAAACCGGCGCACGGAGGCACCCTTTAGCAACAGTGGTGAACCGGGCTTTCAACTAACTCCAACGTAAACCCAACCGCGGCGTTATTTGATAGTCGGAGCAAGTGACGTAGTATTAATAGCATGAGAGTCCATTCAGGGCGGGCTGGAGGGGTGGTGGATGAGTCAAACAAACACGAGACTTTCGACCAGCAGACCGCTGTTTGTGTAACCGCGTGAAGCTAAAAGTAACTTATTTTGTCACGTCAGTCTTTCGTCACGTTGGTATCGTCAGTCCCGTGAGTCGACAGTCAGTGACGTCAACGTCAATCACAGCCGTTTCTTAACCCTAACTAAATGGTTGTGTTTATTTTGAAAGGACACTATGCATGTAACGAGTGTATATTGACACGGCGTCCCTGGTCTGTCCACGGGGTACCCCTTGCGTCGGTCTCCGATGCCAAGGGGTGCTGACCAAGCTGCTATATTTGACGAGTTGGGAGTCAGAACGTGTTGATTGTTGAGAAAAGGGATGACACTAAGCTGCAAACTAACAGAATAACATGAGGTACTTGAATGGAAACATGAAGGATTTTCTCTGGATTTTCATGAGCTGTTTTGCGTACTTTAATATAAACCTTATTGTCTCCCCACAGTATGCAAGGACATGAAAACAGACTTGTGTGTTCATCGCCACATTAATGTTATTTGAGTGTCAGTCACGCATGCACGACACCCGTGAGGTGTTTCTCAATATTAGCTGCACACACTCATCTGATATCCATAAACACACGATCCTCCTGATTGGATCTCATAACTCGAATCTCCCTCTCTCTCTCTGCCTGTGTCTCTCTGTGAGTTACGTAAGCTCTACAGCAGCAGCAGCAGAGAGGGAGGACACCCGTGAACGCACCACGCCACACCTACCAGAGACTGCAGTGCTCAGCAGAAAATACACCAGCTCTGAAATCACGCGAGTGGGCGAGCAAGGGAGAGAGTGAATGAAGGAGAGAGGGATGGAGGCACGCGAGGAGACGGAGAACAGGGAGGACAACATGTATATTATCATTATATCTGTGGGGGGGGATAAAGGATGGGAGGATGAATGGGAAGAGAGTGGGGAAGGCAGAGAGATGAAGAAAGAGGGAGAGGAGGGAATTAGAAGAGGAAGGAAAAGACAAAGACAGAATGGAATAACTGACGGATAGAAATACTGGACTTCTGACTGAAGATTAAAGATCAGTTCAATCATCACAAGGAGTATTATATAGAACATTTTATGTGGCTCTGAACGGCGCTTTCAAAAGTCTGAAAGAATAACCCCGATGATGTCATCAGGGTAGCTGCGGCTTAGACACTTTATAGCAGAAAGCGTTACATACTGCGGCGTTTTAAAGGTGTTAAAGATGTGGTCATTTACCAGGCAAGAAGGGGCTAACGAAAGACGCAGCGAGTTGCATTAAGGGACTCTGTGTGTGGAGCCTTTTTAGTTTAGTTTATTTCAAGTCGTTCTCAAACTTATACGACTCAAATACTCATATAACAAGACTCAGTCAAAACGGAGTATATGTCTGGACCGTTTATGGTCAGTGTGAGAATTTGTGGCTAAATTGTTACATAAATAGTCAGAGGTCATGTTTATAATGTTTTGTGAACAGTTTGTTCCACTTCTATCTTAATGTTTGATTGAAAGACAACTTATAATGAAGCAAATGACATTCAGTAATAGTAAACGGTAACATTTACTAGTCAGTGTGTTATATATTTTATACAAGGTGAAAAGGTATCAGCATGATATACAGTCTGCAAGGTTAAACGTATTTCAGTTTTTTATTAAAGCATGTGTATCAAAAGCATTCATCATAAAAGTGGTGTGTAACAATATATACATACGTCGCGAAACTTTGTCAGTGTGGAGATATTCCCGCTGTCATCACTGACGTTGTTACTGCCGTGTTTATTCCTAGATGGAGTGTTAATGGAGCAGCTACAATGTTAGCGTAGCCTGGCACTGATCGATCCAAACTTTTAAAAGTTGTTTCCTTGTCGTCATGGTAACAGACCCGACAAAGCATGAATTCAGACTTTTTACTAATCAGCATCATTATTGCGGCATCACTTTTGATCCGTTTACAACAACGCTGCCGTATTTACGCCTAGATGACGTTATGTTGACGTAGTGTTGTGTTGCGGACAGACTGGACAAAGCATGAATTTGGTCTTTTTACAAATCAACATCATAATGTCGTTATTTCAGCATCATTTTAATCCGTTTATTGTATTATTATTATTATTATTTTGGGTTCATCCCGCAGTAGCGACGTGTGGCTTGCGAGATACAGTCAGGAGGAAAGCGGGGTGAAAATTTGCTTTGTGCTTGGTGTGAATTCACAGTAAAACAATACAAAGCACAACATAACATAACCCAAACGAACATTAACAATAGCACATGCACAACTAACAGCACTATGTAATGTAACGCCTTTTCATTTTGTAAGAGCAACGACCAATGAGGAGACTCCAACAGTCGGCCGACCAATCCTTTAACTTCATCACTCAGTCAGTCACTCAGTGACAGACTTTTGCGTTTTTAGGGCTGGCCCTCTACTTTTGAAATACTGACAACCCAGAAGGTAGGTGTAATAAGTAAGGCTGTCAAAGTTAATAATAATAACACTAAATTCATTGTAACGCCACTAGTTTTTTTAACACATTGATGCAACTTCCGATTTTTAGGTTGTAGCTGTTCAGTTTTAAAGCTATTTTAGATACTGGTATCATATGAAACTAGACAACCTAAAGAATCCATCGGTACCAACTATGTAATACCAGCTTGTGACGAAGGAGGCTAAATAACACTCCAAACTTACGCTAAATTTTGGCGAGGAAAAACTGGCATGGCCATTTTCAAAGGGGTCCCTTGACCTCTGACCTCCAGATCAGTGAATGAAAATGGGTTCTCTGGGTACCCACAAGTCTCCCCTTTACAGACATGCTCACTTTATGATAATCACATGCAGTTTGGGGCAAGTCATAGTCAAGTCAGCAGACTGACACACTGACAGCTGTTGTTGCCTGTTGGGCTGCAGTTTGACATGTTATGATTGGAGCAGATTGTTTTATGCTAAATGCAGTACCTGTGAGGGTTTCTGGATCAATATCTGTC
Organism: Helicolenus hilgendorfi; assembly: GCA_916700815.1. Classification (NCBI taxonomy): domain Eukaryota; kingdom Metazoa; phylum Chordata; class Actinopteri; order Perciformes; family Sebastidae; genus Helicolenus; species Helicolenus hilgendorfi. Next base: position 3,158 of record CAKALG010038723.1, read on the forward strand.
ATTGTTTTGTTTTGTAAATTGATTTCCAATAATAAATAAATACATACATTTGCATAAAGCAGCATATTTGTCCACTCCCATGTTGATAAGAGGATTAAATACTTGACAAATCTCCCTTTAAGGTCCATTTTGAACAGATAAAAATATGTGATTAATTTGCGCTCAATCGCGATTATCTATGGACAATCGTGCAATTAATCATTATTAGATCATTTCATCGATTGACAGCCCATATAAAAAATAAAAAGTTGTGCCATTTTGTGATAAATTGTAAAATCAGTAAAACATCCAGTATGTGGTCGCAGACGGAGAGAGATACAGGAAGAGAGGGAAGAGCAAAGAGAAAGAGACGAAAGGAGGAGTGAGTGGTGAAAGATGGATTTAAATAGAAATATATGCAAAGACAAAGAGAGACAGAGTGAGAGAGAGAGAGAGAGGATGACCAGGAGGAAGGAGAGAGAAAAAGAGGGAGTGATGGAGGACGAAATGGAGTGCGAGTGGAAATGAGGCGAGAGAGATGGAGAGATAAAGAGAGGAGGAGGAGGAGGAGCAGGAGGAAAGAGAGATGGAGAGGTAAAGAGATGAGGAGGAGGAGAGAGAGATAAGGAGAGGAAGAGGAGAGAGAGATGGAGAGATAAAGAGAGGAGAAGGAGGAGGAGGAGGTGGACAGAGATGGAGAGATAACGAGAGGGGGAGGAGGAGGAGAGAGAGATGGAGAGATAAAGAGAGGAGGAGGAGATAGATGGAGAGATAAAGAGGAGGAGGAGAGAGAGAGATGGAGAGGTAAAGAGATGAGGAGGAGGAGACAGATGGAGAGATAAAGAGAAAAGGAGGAGGAGGAGGAGGAGAGAGAGATGGCGAGATAAAGAGAGGGGGAAGAGGAGGAGGAGAGAGAGAGATGGAGAGATAAAGAGAGGAGGAGGAGGAGGGGAGATAAATAATTAAATGAATCCGTTTGGCTGGAGAAGAGAGGAGAACTGGGGGGATGAAGAGAGGGAGGAGGAGGAGGAGGAGGAAGAAATCATTGCACGTATGGCAGACACACACACACACACACACACACACACACACAGAGAGGAAGTGGAGCCGTCTCACACATACGTAATAATGTGTCCACATTTACACACAAACACACATTATACACATAACTTGCAATTATCACAAGTACTCCGACACACACACACACACACACACACACACACACACACACATCCACCCGCACACCAAACATGCAGATATTAAACACACACACACATTTCTCTGCATTCCATGTTAGATAGATCTCTCACACACACACACACAATGTTCCTGCAGACCAAACGGACACACACACACACACACACAAAATCCCATAAACACTCAAACACACAAACACCCACACGCACAATCCCTATAAACACACACATTCCCGCGCCTTCCATATTTAAAATATGATTAACCATCAACACACACACACTTGATATACCAGACTCAATGAACATATCACATCATATTCCCGTAGCCAAAACACACACACACACACACACATACACACACACACACACACACACACACACACACACTTGTGCCTGCCATATTTCAACCATCAACCATCTAACACACTTGATGTACCAAGGACTCCAAGGTAATTGACTGCAGGATCCCCTCACACACACACACACACACACACACACACACACACAACATCCCTGCAGCCAAAGCACACACACACACACACACACAACATCCCTGCAGCCAAAGCACACACAAACACACACTTGACAGCCATTTTCCAAGAAGAAAATACACACATACATACATACTCACGTAACACACATTTCTGCAGCCAAAACACACATAAAACACACACGGATACACACACACACACACACACTGTATATTATCCCTGCGGCCAAAACACACACCTGATCAAAACACACACTTGACAGCCATTTTCCATAAAATTCAGAAGAAATACACACACACACATATATATATATGCATAAAATTTCTGCAGCCAAAACACAAATAAACAAACACGCACACACACATACACACAGTCCTTTTTCCAAAGAATGCATGAAGCAAAATCACACACACCTACACACACACAAACATAATATCCTTGCGGCCAAAACACACACTTGACAACCATTTTCCAAGAAATCCAAGAGAAAATAGACACATATATAGTTACAAAACACGCACAAACACACACAAACATACACACACAACACGCACACACTTGACTGCAGGGTCTACTCATACACACATATAATGTTCCTGCTGCCAAAACACACACACACACACACACACACACACACACACTTATCTCTTCCTTCCTCCTTTCACACACACATTTGACAGCCATGAAGCAAAATCACATTCACACACATTAACACCTACAACTGACACGTACACACATGTACTATACATGCACACACACACACACACACACACACACACACACATATGCTTTCCTGTCACACACATAAAATCAGAGAAAATGCATGAAGCAAAGCACACACACACGTACAGTAACACCTACAACATCTCTATCTCACACACCAGCAGCATCACCATCATCATCATCATCATCATCATCTTCATCATCCTGCAGCCGATCCATATGAGATCAAAGAAATGAAAAACAATGGATGGAGAGAAAAACACACACAAACAGCTGTTGAGTGGATGAAAAGAGGAAGAGGAGGGTTTCCTTCCTTTACCTGCCGCCTGTGTGTGTGTTCTGCCTTTCACGGCCACCGAGAAAATACCGGAGAGGCAGAGCAGGAGAGAGGAGGAGGAGAGGAAAACAGGAGGGGAGGAGGGTGAGATGTGTGACAGAGGGGGGAGGGGAGATGACTCAGAGGGAGAGATGGAGAGAGGAAGAGGAGGAGAAGAGGAGGGTTAATTAAAAAGGAGGAGATGGACGGAGGGGTGGGATGAAGGGATAAGGACGGGGTGCAGAGGCTCGTCGCCCGACAGAGGAGGTAAAAATAGATGAAGGGAGGACCGGATCTCTCTCTCTCTCTCTCTCTCTGTCTTCCTCTTTCTCTCTCTCTCTGTGGTGCTGCAGTGGGGTTCAGTGGCTGTAGATACAGTTACATAATCCATCCTTCTCCACCACACTCAGACATCATGATGCTCTCTGTGTGTGAGAGCATTTCACCACTGGAAACAATGTGAAAGCCGGGCATTAATGATCCATTTATCTGGATTCACCAGGCGCCATGATGGCCATTGATCCTCAATGTACCCTTGAGCAAGGCTATTAACCCCACGTTGATCCAGGTGTGCTACAAGGTGGCTGACAAATCCCCCAAAACACAAAAGGAAAGATGAAAATTTGCATCCTAATGCCGGGTACACACTACACGAGAAGCTGGTTTTGGGCCCGGTTCTCCCGGTCTCTATATCCTGACAGTAGTGCATGAGACAGGTAACCTGACAAAATCATGTGCCTCTGTGTCCTCCGGTGCTCCTAACGGCATCTGCAAGATTTCACAGACCAGAGGAAAACAAGCAGTAAGAGCTGATCTGAGGTCTGCTGTCCAGCTGCCATCTATGAGAGCTGGCTGTCAATCACTCTGAACTCTGATCAAACGGTCAAACTAGACAGCGCTGATCAAATATGAATCAATATTATGTTACGTTAATGCCTATTTCTCTCCTCAAATGTCCTCAGAATCATCTTGTAATGCACGGTTTAGCTGTAAAATGAGAAAGTTTGTGAAATCTGGTGAAGGAACACCAAGTTCCGGTCACATGACCGGAGCACAGCCAATAGGAATGCTCTCTCAATGAAATGACCTGTGATTGGTCAAAGTCTCCCGTCACGGGCTAGATGTTCTAAAGTCTGAAAACATGAGGAGGGGCAGAAGTCTAGTTTTCTCTCAGAACACTTGAATTACAATATGCTGAAAGGTTGTTATAGGATTTTTGCCCAATGATGCCAAAAATATACTGCCTACTGCCACTTCAATCGGTACACAAGATAACTGGGATACTTATCGACCCTAATACCATTACTGATCTGCTCGGCATCCCGAACGTCAAATTCACACCACTACATTTAAAGGTGTCAGGAACAAGAATTTTCTGAGACCATGTCTCACTGGTTTACAGTTGCTTTACTAATATAATCAATACTATATGTTATATGAATTAGCTTGTATAACCTAAGGTGTCACAAAATGACTGTAATGATTTATTGATGGTAAAATGCTACAGTTAGCATCCTGTTTGGCAGCTACAGTGATATGCACAAAATATTCTGTTTTTTGCATTTATTCCGAAAAAGGCAATGTTCCTACTAAACATTTACACGCAGCCGTGCATACTCCGAATAACGTAACCGGTGGCGACTCCCTCTTTCATTCCTTCAACCACCTTCTTGAAAAGGTCGGAGTTGCGATATCTGTACGTATCCAAAAACAAAAGACTTTCATGATGTTTAAGAGTAGGTGTGTTTCTCTTTCTTTTCTTTTGGCCGTGCATCTCTGCAAACTGTCGGCTAGTTGATTTGTGTTCAACGTACAGAACTGGACGCAACTGTGGTAAAAACCCCGACTGAAACACATATTGTGAATGTGCTGTGTGCATGTCCGAAGAATGCTCCTAAAACCGGAATAATAGCAGCATATCCTGCATGTCTTAATCTGAAAATGCTCCATTCAGAATAAGGCCTAATTCAGAATACCCAAAGGGAATATGCTGTTTAAATGACCCGTATCAAATTCACAATATTGTCATATTTGAATAGTAGTGGAATATTAGTGTGCATGTAAACGTAGTCAGTTTCAGACATGTTGTGTACAGTGGTGACTCTTTGTTTTAATTCCTTTGTTCACTGCAGCATCATGTTCGTCCTTCCTGCTCTAAAAACAGACCGCTGAAGTTGTGAACGCCGACTGGAGGCTGACACTGATACACATTGACAGGCCAACAGGGTGAAGCCAGTGTGCGTTTCGTGTCGGTGTTTGTATTTGCGCTCATGTGTTACCTTTGTGTATGATAAAAAAATGGGTCTGCATGGGCGAGTGTACCAGTTTCTGTATTTTTTGAGTATTTATATGTGTTTCCGTGCACCTGTGTGCACGTTTCTGGAGGGATGTGCATGTATTTCGGTATGCTTGAGTGGGAGTGTGAGCGTGTGAGATAATCTCTAATTAAATTCCTGAGTTTAATGGGATTATCTTTGGGAGACAAGCAGCACAACGTCCTTGACATCCATCCCCCCGGTTAGCCACGGGTGAGCGACTGATAAAGACACACACACACATTTAGAGAGAGAGAGAGAGGAAGATGAAGAGGAGGTGAGAGAGGAGCCAGGAGTTAGCAACAAAGAGAAGAAGAAGAAGAAAAAAGAGCAGTGAGGAGAGATCAAAGTGCTATGAAATGCTTGTGAAGTGAGAGAAAGAGAGAGGCCTTCCGGAGGGAGAAGCTAATGGAGAAGTGCCTTGCATTGTAATTATCTCATTTTCTGCTGCGTTACCACTGAAGGTCGACTGGCCTTTCCCTCAGCGAGCTCCCCTCCACCTACAGCACGCCACGGACACAACAAACACCTATTAAACGCATAACACACAAGGTTATTTTGTCCACGCCTTTATATTTACCCATTGATTTCTAGTTGATGAACTCTGTCTGTCGCTGGTCATGCTAGCTTCTTTTTTAGTTTAAACACCTGATGAGATCTTTTATGACTTTTATTTCCTTCAACATACCAGATGATACTTTAACCTCTTCTACCCGACGGACCCGGTACCACCTTCGAAAACTTCATAAAATGCTGTCGTGGTCTTTTTTCTGAATAGAAAGACGAGGCCTTAACGCGACTAAAACAACACTCCAAGTGGACTTTTGTCCAAACAATGTTTGTTTGACAATGATTTCAATATTTTAATCACAAAATCCACGCACCAGAAATTGTGTTTTACTTTATAATATTTTTATATTGAATGTACATACTTGACTTTGGATTCTTTTTTGTTCTCTTTTTTTGCATTGTCATTGATCTTATTTGTTATTATCTACTTGATCATATTTCATTATTATAATAAAACTACTCCATTTGGAGTCAGAATTATACAATTTAGTAGTTTTGTATTGATTTTATACTGTGCACAGTGGTAGAATGTGATGATGCTCAGGGTAAATGTCTTGGCGAAAGGCTCCACTGTGTGCACAGAGCCTCCTGTAGGGGATATCAGGAGTATTTTAGAGCCAGATTCCCTTTCAAGAGGTAGAAAAAACCCATTTGGCAAATGGAGAGTCCTCCTGGTCCTATCCTGACTAAAACCTTTGTAGAATCTATGTGCTCTGTGTTATTTATATCTGCTTTGGCACAGTTGTAGTCAAGGAGTTATAATGGAATATACTTATTTCCTTAAGTATACTTCATAAAATAAACTTGAAGTATACTGCTTTTTCATAAGGGATCCTCTATTATCATTGTTTAGTAAAGCAGAAGCTCTATGAATCATTTGGCTTCCATACATCCATTTGCAGGAATGTATGGCAGGTGAACCCATTTGTACCTCACATTATCCACCTGTTTAGCCTGAAATACAGCTCATCTTCACACCAATTCACACCATTTGTCATATGTGGTAGCCTCAAACGCACTAAAGCATTATTTAATCATGAATATATACTGAATTTCAGTGAAGATCCCACATTTTCTGGTGTATGGAGTCGCTGCATACAGAACACACACATATAAAATACCGAAATTTATGGCGATGCCTGAGGTAGATGAGGAGGGGCAGAGCACACAGAGCTGACAGCAAAAACAAGTCGTGTCACCTCTCTTAGGTTGTGTTAAAGCATCTGAAATTGTTCTTCACTGTAAGCAGTAAAACCACCAACAGTCTGTACTTCATCTCCCTCTGGTGGTCGTGGAGAAACTAGCCCATCTTTCAGTCGTCTTCAATGAGTTTATACGTTATGAATTGATCATCTTTATAGTAAATGAATAGATTAAGGGCCATGTTTAATGTCAATAACAGTTAAGTTATAGATTTAAGCACAAATATTTGTTTAAAGGTCAGTGAACCTATAGCATACCTATGCTGCCTTCAGGGACTGTTTGAAATATCACAAGTCAGGTTCAACCACACCAAACTGTGGTTATTGTTAATCTCTCTCGCATCTTCTTGTCAACACAATACGGGAAATACAAAGGAAAACACTATTGGGATGTTGTGCTTCTTTTCCTTTATGTGTACAAAATAATCCCTAAAAATACTTTGTATAACATGAAATAATTACATTAAATATTGTGATTAATATTGTCCTTTGTATGTTATGATGTTCTTATTTATGATAATTTTATGTGTGTACAATTGTCTTTGAGTTTCATGAAAAGCACTGTATGAATCAAATGTAT
>CAKALG010038731.1:1120-17952 GCA_916700815.1 Helicolenus hilgendorfi
GGCGTCAGACTGCTGCTGTTCCTCCTGACCGTATACTACTTCAGCAGTGCAAGTCAGGAGCCAGCGCTCTTCACAGCCAGTCGAGTTCCTGCAGCTGAGAGATTGTCCTGATATCACAGCTTAGTCTATACACTGAAAACCAACATCACACATTGCCTTACCTGCTGATCTGCCCATCTACTGAATCTGTCCACAGACAGAAATATGAACACTCAAAGGTGAAAACAAATACGTAAAAATAATAAGATCAAAATAAACGCGCACACACAGACTCACAAGGTGAAAACAATACCAGCGTCGCTGTTGCGGCTGGTAATAAAACTAGAGAGCTAACCTCGGCCTTGGAACAACATTTCACACACTACAAATACTCAAGCTTACAAATGTCCACCAAGAAGATATCGCAGACTACATATAATCAAACAAGTCTTAAAAGCATCATTACATTGTTGAAAATATGATATTAAAAGATACAAATATACCTCATGTTGAATAGGTATCCACATTATTTAACAGGCACCAAGACTGTATTGACTTCTTCCTTCTCTACTGACGTGTATTTTGGATCAGTCTTTATTTAAACATATGTGCAGTTTCAAAATATCCATAATGACCAAAATGCTAATCATCCTCCTGACAAAATCACGGTTTTCCTACACAAAACCATAACATTGGCCATGTCTGCACAACACCGTTTGGTATGCATATCATAATATTTCCTGCTTGATTTTTGTTGTGCTGAATGTTTTTTTTTAATGAAATGTGTCATCTTTAAACACTGGTCTCAATGGAATAAGGTTACTTTTAAACATTGATAAGCTTATTATGGTCATGACTACTAAATTCAAACCAAACACTTCTTGATTTTATGGCTAACAACAAATGCTCTTAATGCATACGCATCACACACTCACAAAATTCAACTTGAACTAGCAAAACGTGTGTAGGTGCTCATAAACGTGGTCCATGGATTACACTTCTAACAAAATTAAAGCCAACATGACACATCTGACTGTTGTATTAACTCAAGATACATGGAGGCAAAAATACATGATGTGGTAACAATTTCTGACTGCTTGTATGCTGTGTTTTCTGTGCAACTGTCTGACTCTTGCAGCCAAAAGCACTAGGCTATATTTGCTGAAATTTCTGAAGATGTACATAAACAATCTCATGTTTGAGGTTTGAGGAGTTCTGGACATATGATGCTAGCTTTGGGAAGAAATCAATCTTATTTCCAATACTTTAAGTGTGCAAAAAATATCACCTTCTCTATCATTTTCCCTCCCTTAAAGCTGAAGTAGACGAGATTGGAGCAAATATGATTAAAAAATGTGTTTTTATAAAACGGTCGCTATATTTTGATAGTAGTACATGAAATAGGTAACCTGAAAAAATTCATGTTCCTCTGTGTCCTCCGGTGCTCCTAACGGCATCTGCAAGATTTCACAGACCGGAGGAGAACAAGCAGTAAGAGCTGATCTTAGGTCTGCTGTCCATCTGCTGTCTATGAGAGCCGGCTGTCAATCACTCATGAACTCCGACCAAACGGTCAAACTAGGCAGCGCTGATCAAATATGAATCAATATTATGTTACGTTAATGCCTATTTCTCTCCTCAAATGTTTTCAGAATCATCTTGTAGTGTGCGGTTTAGCTGTAAAATGAGAAAGTTTGTGACGCCGCCGCCATTGTGAAATCTGGTGAAGGAATGCCAAGTTCCGGTCACATGACCGGAGCGCAGCCAATAGGAACGCTCTCTCAATGAAATGACCTGTGATTGGTCAAAGTCTCCCGTCACAGGCTAGATGTTCTAAAGCCTGAAAACAGCCATGAGGAGGAGCAGAAGTCTAGTTTTCTCTCAGAACACTTGAATTACAATATGCTGAAAGGTTATTATGGAATTTTTAAATTTAACTTCCCAAATACACGCATACTCAAAATGAACCCCCACAGACAACCAACACCAACATCAAAAAGCCAATAGCCTACAAAATCAAAACCTCTATCTCATGCAAATACAGGCCTTACAAATACATCATATTTACATAACTACCTATGGACACAAATGCCTAATATATAGGTCTGTGCTACTTAGTTACATAAATAAACACCAGCCACACAAAATCACTAAATGCCATCACCATTTCACCCACATTGTCAGCCTACATAACACTTCAAGGCCAATGCCCGACTAACCTTCTCGCTTCTCTAAGAAGTAGAGCTCGTACTTTCGACAATTCTGATGAGTCCATGAAGGCACCATCAGTTGGTCCGTTTGTGCTTCACCGCTGAAAGTAGCGCGAGACCAGACAAGCGACGTGCCTATAGAGGTGAGTTAAGCTAGTTAGTTAGCTGGTTAGCTAGTGAAACGTTAATGTTTTAGTTTATTAAACTTCTGACAGGACTTCTCACTGCTACGTCCTCTTATTATACATGAGTACCAAAAACGAGCACGGCGTAACTGAAAAGGTTGAAACCGCAGTTATTGTCAACCGGTTATTAGAACGTCTCTCCTGTTAGCTACCGTCATATTAACTAACGTTAACGGTTAACGGTTACTACAGACAGCAGCTAAACAGCACCGCTGGTGACGTAATGAGACTCTCTCTGTGGCGTCTCTTAGTTACAGTTCATACATTGGAATTGATTCGGTAACTCATAAACAAGCGAGTCTGTGTCAGCTGAGACATTTGACTCACGTTAACACTTTAGTTTATGTTAGCTAACCTAATAAATGTGAACTTAGTTATACTAGTTAACTAGATAGTCGGCTAATAGCGGAATGCTAGTTAGTTAGCTAATATAGTTAGCGGCCACTTCAAGAGAAAATGACAATATTTGTTAGAGAAAATAAAGATGTAGGATTGTGGCTTTAATTATGAGTAACATTAGTTAAACAATGAGGGGTTTGGAGGATCTGAAATGATAGTATAATTTATTAGATTCAAGATGTTTATTGTCACGCTGGTTATACAGGTACAGTCCTGTGAAATACTTTTTGCTGAGAAGCTCCATTAAAATAATAAGTTGTATATAACATTTACATTACAATTATGAAAGGTAATACTTTGTACAAGGGCATATAAAGAACATATACATTAAGAACATATCCAGTATATCCAGTATAAGATATATTTTTGTGTGAGACGCTGTCGTATGAATTATCTATTTAAGAGTCTGCTGGTGAGAGAGAGAGTAAATGAGAATTAACCCCAGTGAGAAGTTCAGCGTTATTAACCTCATACCAGCCAGGTGAAGTGACTTTTTTTGTCAAAATCTCTGACTAACATCTTAATATTTCACTAATGATTCAAACAGGTGCCTTCCATGACAGGATGAATAGCTCTATGACAGAGCAGGACCCAACCTCACAAAACCAACGGGAACATATTGACACCAATTCTTCAAAAGACTGCGGCTCTGACAAGGACGGTAATGTCCACCCCGGCCCTGTATGGGATCCTCCTGTATGGGCAGGGTCCCCCTTAGATGTCAGTCTGCCTGGGGTAGTTCCCCATCACCAGCACACTACTCAGTCAGGAAGAGTGGACCCTCTCACCTTAAGGTATAATGTCCCCAAACAATTAAAAATCAAATTCATACCAAAATGACTCACAGGCTATACTGTTGTACACCTCTCCTGACCTCACCATGTGTTTGAAAACAACAACAGCAACCTTAACTGTACTGTATCTATTGTTTCAAATGCTTTTACATTGTGAACACAAATGTAAACAGTGGATGTACATTTTATCTGGACTATGATTAAGGTCTCAATTGCAGGTTCCACTGTCCTTGTCAATCCACTCAGTGTCAGCTGACTTACCCAGACTACCTCCTGGAGCCCCAGTCAAGTCAGTATCACCTCCTCACTGGGTAAGTCTTCATTCACTTTACAGTGTATAGGTTTGTGTTCCACTGTAGCACGTTGGAGTCCCTCAACTGAATAAGTTACACAAAATGGCAGGTGACAGTAAACATGTGGCCTCCAACAAATGATAAAATGTGCCAATCAGGAACTTTTGAACCGCAACTATCTATACTTTTGCTCCATCTGGTGGCGGTACTAAGAATGACACAGAGGCACTGAGATGAGCGGCCTCAAGGCATCATAAAATGCACCACTTTCCCTGGGATTGTTTCATTTGCCATTAGAATAATTTGAAAGATGCTATTATCACATAAAAGTCCTACACATAGTCCATTTAATTTGGATAACTTCTATAAATGTAGTCAAAATCAAGTCAATGAACAGACTCTTACATATTTCCGTATTAGAGTTATACCAGTGTTGCAGGGGCTGCAATAATGTAATATTTATTGACCCATGCCTGAGGATGTAGGATGGTAAAGTGACGTGAGGCATTGTTGGTTTCCTCAGCCTTGTGCCTGGTCCACCAGGCAGCAGCCATAACAGCTCAGTTTCTGCTCCTTGGTTTACTAATGAACCCATTCTCTGCAGCATGATGCCGGTGAGTATTAAGAACCATTTAACCATTTTCATGGATTAATACAGAATTAATGCTTAATTACTTATTTGTTTTTATGTGTGCGAGTGTGTCTTGTGTGTGTTTTAGGGAGACTTAAATGCCCCTTTAGCCAACATCTGTGTACCACAGGCCATGGACCATCAGCAGTTTCAGGAGGGACTGACTGACTTTACATCCCACATCACACACCCTGTAAGTTCTATCGTCAGCAAAAGGGAAAACAGATTTTCCATTCAATCCATTCAACATGAAAAAGAATAGATCTCATGAAGTTGAGTTTTATTCTGATTCCATTTATTTCAATTGGGAAATATAATTTATGCCTGTCTCCTAGTATGTGAACTTGAGGGAATGTGAGGGAAATTGGTTTCCTAATTAGACTGAAAAGACTGAAAGGGAAGTATACCCAGCCCAGGTATGTATGTATTTCTAAAATGTAATAGAAACTAGTGTTGTCACGATACCGAAATTATGACTTTGATACAATACCTGCTGAAATATCTCAATACCGATACTGAAATGATACCATGGCAAGAAACCTAAAACATCAAGGAAAGTAATGGAATAATAGATGACAGAACATGGAACTTAAAACTCTGAAGAAACTTTGTCAGGATACCTTCTATGTCAGTGCTGTAGTATGTATACAAGTCTATGTATACAACTACTATATGTAAAGTATAAAGTACAGCAAGCCGTAAGGTTATCAAAAGATAATGTACGACATGGAGACCAGTCACCACCGAGAGGACTTTTCACTGGCTGCTCCAGTGAGCAATTTGTGTCAGGGAAGCACATGAAAAAACGAGGTATATGATAATTGAACAACCTCCTACCAGTGGTACTGTACAAAGTAACTAAGTAGATTTACTCAAGTATTATGCTTGATTACAGTTATGAGGTACTTGTACATTACTTGTTATTTCCGTTGAATGCAATAGTCTACTCCACTTCAACTATGAGAATTCAGTTGCTTCTGTTTCAGAGATATTTGTTATTCCATTACATTTGTCTGAAAGCTTGTTACTTTGCAGGTTCAGTTTTTACACACAAAATATATGATCAACAAAATAAGATGGAGTGTTACAGTTTAAACTATGCAGCAGTATATAAATAAATATAAGTACTGACCTTATAGATATTTCATTATCAGTTCATTTGTAGATTATTTCTTTTCCCATTGTCCAAGGTGACCTTTTCAAATGTCTTGTTTTGTCCAACCTACATTCCAAAATCCATTAGTCAGTTTTCTATCATACATAAGACAAAGAAATGGCAAATTCTCCCATTTGAAAAGCTGGAACCTGGTAATGTTTGGTATTTCTGCTTGAATTGACTTAGTTCATCTATTATCAAAATAGCTGCTGCTTGATTTTCAGATGAACTCGTCGACTAATCGATAATCAACCGATCGTCTTCCCCCTTATCTGTGTAGGTGATGTGTAATGTAAGTGGGGATGGAGAGGTTGTGCTGGTCAACCCCTGCGAGCCAGGACCTATGTTCCTCACCCTGCAGTCTGCACCAACACACGGAGATGATGGCCCAGCTCAATGGAAAGGTGAGGACAAGTTTACACAGACTACATGTTCATTTACATGTTAAAAATGTTTAGTTTTGTGCCAGGTATGAAATGAAGTCAGACGCATCAAGAAACAGGTGACAAAAGAATAAAGAACATGGTTTTGTGTCTCTTCCCTGAGACCTTCCACTAAACAGAAACATCACAGAGGAGAAATCCTTACCTGAGATTAAATGATCACAACAAATGAGTACAGGAAGACGTGTAATGCATAGTTCTACCTTGCTTGGCCTGAAATTAAGAAAAGAACTGTTCTGTTTATGAATAAGAGAAGTGTGTAATACTTAACATACACACATAGATGAAGTTCATTTATATTTGAATATATTATATAATAGTTATTTAAAGCATATTAAATTATTTTAAGCCAATTATTTTATACTTAAACGATAGCAACGGACTTAAAGCTGCCCATATTGATATGATTTTCGAAAACAGAATGAGCTGTCGAAGTTGTCACAAGGGGACCAGCCTGCAGTTATATAATAAAACATAAGGATTTATCAGACCAAACATACTGAAATATGCCAATTCTGATATGTTAATACTCAAAGCCTATCAAGTAGTGATGCGTGGGTCAGGGTTTTTTTTTAACCCACACCCACCCGACCTGTCATGAGAGCCAATCCGCATTTGCCCAGCCTGCAACCATGTGCTACCAACCACCCGAACCCGATCCACAAACCACCAACTTTATGCATTATAGTAGCACAATTGTCAGGACTGAGGATTGAGACAAAGACGGTGTGTGTATGTGTGTGTGCTCTCCGAGGGAGCGCCACGTCTCTCTCTTTCTCTCTCTCTCTCTCTCTCTAATAATGGATTAATGGCAATTTTCTCCTTATGTAAGTAACACCAGCGATTGTCAGACCAATGTGAATTTGGTCGGACAAGACCATATCAACCATCCAACCGACCAGAAGGTGTCAGCCCTGTACGACACAACTGTAGCCCATAAATGGCTCCCAAATTGTTCCCCTTTTGAAGGTCTTTGCATTCGTTCATAGAATTTGGGGTACTGCAGTAATCCTCTCTTCCTTTGTGTTTACCAGATGTGAGCGTGTTGGGGACTCCCAGCCAGGTAGGAAAACAAAGTTTGTTCCATTTCTATCTAAGACAACTTTCTCTGTGGGACATTTGTAGACTTCATTAATCTACTGATTGATTGTTATTCATGTATCCAATCAATCATTCGTATGTAGATTCCCCAGTACCACCAGACAGCATGTCCCCTGTATGAGTCCAGAGATCTGACAACCAACATGCAGCCTCAGGCCCTTCCAGCACGGTAAGAACTGTGGAACTGAAGACAAAATGGGATTGTTGCCTCCACCACACAAACAATAGTAAGACAAAAAAGAATCTATATGCAGAGTGTCCTAAAGCTAGAGTTGGTAATCTTCTTCAAAAACATTTCCTGTTATATTTGGTGAAATTCTCTTTACATCCTGACAGCAATTAAGGAATCAAATGCTCTGAGAAAAATAAAACAATCTGGTATCTGTGGTTGGCGCAGGACTGTAATAAACCCATCCGATTGTTTCATTCTGCCTGTCTACCTACCTGCGTGCTTAATCGCACTCATTGTGCGTCACCAGAGTCTTCCACAAGCTGCTAGCTTGACAGCTGTGAGTGCTAACAATAGCCATGTTCATTGTTTACATTCATAATGATAATTTTGGGGGAGTGGCTTTGGAGGGAGGCCTGAACAGACGAACTGTCAGTGTTGATGACTTGGTGACTTTCTCTCTAGATTTAGGGACTTTTTTCCAAGTACAAGAGTGACCTGGCCAAGAGGGCAGCATTACAAACATTGTTGTAATACTAAATACAAACAATACAAGCAGACAATACAAGTACAAGGTTAATGAGCTCAATATCCCGTTCATATGCATTACAAAAAAACAGTTGTAATGCATATAACGGGTCAATTCTAAAACAATTTGAGTGCAATTTTCTTGACATTATTCCAGGTAGAAGGGGCAAGGGAAGTTCTTTTAGTGAAAAAAAATATTTATTGCAATGTTTTGGGTCAAAGACCTTCTTTAGGCATTTTTTACTGATTTTTTAACAGTTCATGTTGGTTCCAAATTACATTGATTTGTGAAATGTTTGTCGGTATTTGTTGCTGTATTGTCTCTGCTGATGAGAATCATCCCACAAATACTACTCGTGAAATGCGTAGAAAACGAACTCAGTAGTCATCAGTAATGTGATGGATCCGGCAGCACGTGTGTACATTGTCCTACATATTAGAAAACAATGCACCTGCAGGCCACACAATGGTTTTATGAAGTACAGTATATGTTCAGCAGAGTATGAACATGTCAGAAGCTGATTACCTGGGTTATACACTCACCAGCCACTATATTAGGTACACCTTGCTAGTACCGATGGTCTTCTGCTGGTATAGCCCATCTGCTTCAAGGTTCGACGTGTTGTGCGTTCAGAGATGGTATTCTTCATACCTTGGTTGTAACGAGTGGTTATTTGAGTTACTGTTGCCTTTCTATCATCTCGAACCACTCTGCCCATTCTCCTCTGACCTCTGACATCAACAAGGCATTTCCGTCCACACAACTGCCACTCACTGGATATTTTCTCTTTTCCGGACCATTCTCTGTAAACCCTAGAGATGGTTGTGCGTGAAAATCCCAGTAGATCAGCAGTTTTTGAAATACTCAAACCAGGCCGTCTGGCACCAACAACCATGCCATGTTCAAAGTCACTTAAATCCCCTTTCTTCCCCATTCTGGTGCTCGGTTTGAACTTCAGCAAGTCGTCTTCACCACGTCTAGATGCCTAAATGCATTGAGTTGCTGCCATGTGATTGGCTGATTAGCTATTTGTGTTAACAAGCAATTGAACAGGTGTGCCTAATAAAGTGGCCGGTGAGTGTACATTGAGCTTTATTTATTTAATATCCTCTCCTTTTACCCCCTGCAGAACTGCTGGAACTGTTTGTGAATCAAAGTCCAGGAAACCCTGCCACTGCACCAGATCCCAGTGCCTCAAACTGTGAGTATGCTGTCTTATTATGACTTTCTTTATAGCAGTATGGCTTGTCAACATGCTTCTGACATATCATGATAATGACCTGTGATGTCTGCAACTACATAACTACAAATTAACTACAAACATCTCCGTTCAGCCCACTGATGTGTCGGTAACGTCGGTACCCGCAGTGAGAGAGAGAGAGGTGTATGATGTTATCAGTAACGTTATAACTGTGACTGTAGCAGTGCAGAGTGTGTACACTCCCCTTATAGGGGAGAACATTTCCCAAGGACCGCTCTTAATCGTAACAGTGATTCAGCATATGTTTACTACCATTTGTACTCTTAGATGCCATTGGAACTATTTGTATTCTAAAAGTTTTAAACCTTCAGACCGGTTTCAGAGTGATAAACAGAAACACATTTCAATTTGTATGATGTTAAGATCAGATGAGATAATCCTTTATTAGTCCGACAGCGGATATATTTGCAGTGTTATTGAATGTTAATACCACTTATATACCTTTTATACACAGGGTGATTTTAGTCAAATTGCATTTGGACTCAACTTGACAGTATTTATACTTTTCAAGTGATTGATCAGAAAAGCTATAAGAAAATAAAGACTGGCATTGTCCTAATAATAGATAGATATTTAAACTTACCAGTCTAAAGCTGACTTTCAGTAAGTGCTTCAACTTCAAAATAATGAACTTATTGATGTTTATCATATCAGAGTTTCTATTGGCCCAAAGCTAACGTGGGTGGGAGTAATGGACACAACATGCTTGTTTTATTGGCGCAAGTCTGTAGATGTGCACTTTGTAATGATACAGCACAATTTATTAGTTTAAAGCAAAGTGCACGGGTTAGCACTGTCGCCTCACAGCAAGAGAGTCGCAGGTTCAAACCCGGCTTGGGGCCCTTCTGAGTTTACATGTTCTCCCCCGTGTTAGTGTGGGTTTTCTCCGGGTGCTCAGGTTTCCTCCCACAGTCCAAAGACATGCAGGTTAGGTTCATTGTTGACTCTAAATTGCCCGTAGGTGTGAATGTGAGCGTGAATGGTTGTCTGTCTCTATGTGTCAGCCCTGTGGCGACCTGTGATGATGGTTTTAGGCTATTTGTCGGTGAATAAATGCTACAACTCCTGTCGTGCTTGCTGCTGATTAAAGTAAATGGGGAATAGCCCCAAAGTTAGCCACAACTTTGGCCTCAGGCTCTGAAGGTGGAACAGCTTTTGTCCTTTTTTAACGACAAGCCGCTCCTCCGAGTTTTGCTCATTTACATCTTTAGTCTTTGTAAATACTGTGTTAAGTGGAGAGGTTGCAAAATGTTATGGCTCTCTTTCTCTCTGTTATTTCTCATGAACCCACAAGAGAAGCAGAAGAGGCGCACACCCACCCACACATACTACATCTTTTCTGTGATTTGATTATAGTTTAATATGTATTTTTTGTGTGTTTGTATCTTTCAGCTACTGCGAGTGTTTTGCCAACGGAGTGATGTGCAGCAACTGCAACTGCTCTAACTGCCACAACAACGCAGAGCATGAAATGAAGCGTCACAAGGCAATTAAGGTGTGTAAATGCTTTTTTGGTAAACATGGTCACGTCATACACTTAACTAATGTATTTGTATGTCAGTTTACTGAAGTGCTCCTTCGCAGTAAGCCTTTAAAACATCAGAAAACCTTCTAAAAATAATAAATGAGGCCACTAATGAATGGAAAGAGACGCATGAATAACACAGCAAGCAGAAAACATTTATATACAACATGGCCATTCTTATCATTGGAAATTAGGCAGGTTTAGGTCTCCTTTATGACTCAGATCTATCTGTAATTGTCCCTTAATCCTAAGTACAGTTTTGTTTTATATGAATGTAAATATATGGCAGTCGAACCATTTGAAAAGAAATGAAAAGAGATAAGCATGTCCATCATTAAGACCAGACAATCAAGGAACCTAGGTCTATTCACTGAGGAGTGGAGGGCACCTTAATCAAATGATTAGACTGAAAATGTGTGTACTTTTTAAGATAATTATTTTGAATCTCCTCCCACTATTTCAATGTAGAATACCATAAGTTTAATAAACTACTGTCACCAGTTTGTTGAACAGCTACTGTTAAAGTAATACTACACAATAACTAATAATAGAAAAATGATAATCAATACACATCTTTATTGAACAAACCAGAAATGAATCAAGTGAATGTACACACGGTTATATGAATGAATGACTCAACAGGACACAAATCATCAGAAACTGTTGTTGTATTTGAAAATAGTCTTTCACAAAATGAAATAGGCTGTGTGATAATACTGCTACTATAAATTTTAGAAGTTAAAAGTTCTCTATACGACATTCAGAGCATTAATATCTCATCAACAACTATTGTCTACGCAAAGATATAGAGGAGTAATGTCTACCTGAACAGAGAATGAAACCTCTCTCCCTCTTGTGTGTGTTGTAATCAGAGCTTCTCTCTGCTTTGTTTATGTTGCCGGTCCGTCCGCGGGTTCTTGTTAGTGTATGTGAGTCCCTGTTCTTGTGCCCCACTGGTTAGCTCTCGGCCGCCACTCTCAGTGTGCTCAATACAGCGGTTACAGCTGATAACGCCGTCCCGATCGACAGTGTTGTTGCGTAAGCGTAGCACCCACTCTCTGGTTCCCCCTCAGGTTAACACTGTTAGCCCTATCAGCACTGTTGCCGTTGTTTTGCAATGTTCACGCTGTTTGCACCGTCATCTGCTAGCCCCTGGCTCAACCTTCGCCATGTCGGGAGCAGTGTGGAGGCAATCCTTCAATCACAGATTTGCTCTGAATTACATATAGAGCTCCTTTAAAACATTAGTAATAATATGTTTTTCGATTACGCAGTAAGTATCAGATATAAAGATGAAGAGATGGTGTGAGGTGGTACAGAATGGTTAACTGGTGTATATGAGCTGACTGTTTATCAGACAGTAGCAGCTGAATCACTATCGAGTGTTGCCGGCTGCTGGTGTTTGAGGTGGAGTAAACAGTAAGACGTGTTGTGTAGGGCTGACGGAATTGATTGAGTCTAATTGGTGTTTCAGCCAGGACGAGGTGTGTCACACTATCAGCGGATCTGATTCATCAGCACTGTTACTGGAGACATGTTCTCTCTCACTCTCTGCTGTGTCTCAAACACACACTTGTTTGTTTTTGTGAGGACAGTGTATTGACTTACATTATCTTCATAGAGGCATAAGGGTAACTTTGGTATTTTTCAACCTGGACCCTATTTTCCCATGTTTTTGTGTCTCACTGACTAATAGGGACAACAATTTCTGAAATTGGTCCAGTATTAAGGGAGAGCGCTGTAGACGTCAGCTGCTCACAGGCTGCAATACGGTGCTATTCGGGCAAGCTGGCACCGTAATTTATGTCCACTAAGAGTGCTTGTTTACGCCATGACGGGCTCTGATTTTTGTTAATGTTATGTTTTCGGGCTGTCCTTCCGTTCGTCCGACTGTTCGTGCCATTCTTGTGATATCTCAGGAATGCCTTGAGGGAATTTCTTCAAATTTCTTCACAAACGTCCACTTGGATTCAAGGATGAAGTCATCTAGAAGATATCCTGATCAGAGGCTGAACCACCTCAGCTGGCTCCTTTCAATGTGAAGGAGCCGCTCCTTACAGATACCTGTGAGGCAAGACACCCTGCGAAGGAAGTTCTGAGCTAATTTATAAAACAAATATTTACAATAAAGAATGAATGGAAATAGATTAAATAAAACGCCTCAATTAGCATTAGCCTGTTCAATCAAGCTACATCCCAAATGGTAGCAGCTATCTAGCAAAACCTACCAGATGTTAACAAGTTATAAACTGTGTACTTTGCTTTACGCTACTATCTATTGGTTAACTGAAAAGAATAAAAGATATATTCACTCCAGTAATGTAATCAAAACCTTCCTGAAAGCGTGTAGTCCTTGTGGGCTGCACATGGGATGGGAGGATGCACTGAATTCCTATTTAATGGGATGCTGGCAAATGATTTGTACATGTGATGGGAGAGTGCTCCTGAATGCAGAGCATGGTTACAATTCAATTAAATAAGCATTAGGGATGAAACGATTTTTCTGTACTTTCCATTTGACTAGCTACATACATGTACTGTATATGGCTGGTTGAGGAATATTAACAGTTTTTAATAGGTCATTCCCCTGTTCCTCTTAATGTAATCATTACTGGTATTGTCTTTATGTAGTCATGTTTAGGTCGTAACCCAGATGCCTTCAGGTCTAAGATTGCTGGTGGGAAGTCAGGAGAGGTCAAAGGTTGGCACAACAAAGGCTGCAACTGCAAACGCTCTGGCTGCCTTAAGAACTACTGCGAGTGCTATGAGGTTTACATGCACGCACACATACGCACGCACGCACATAAAGTGACGCTAGTCTGTTGTTCTAGAAATCATGAGGCAACCACAAGAGCTGAGTGCTGAAGCTAGTGTGGAGGTAGCTTCACTGGCATTGGATGGACATGATGGGGGGGGTGTTGGTGTGAACATGATATCCAGCCTGGAAGTCCAGGTTGAAGGCTTTTTTTTTGTGAATTCTGTATTTCACTGGACAACAGTGTCTGCACTGCACTACAGCAAAAGTTGAGCCACGATCAACCTTTTTTTCCAGACTATGAAATAAATGAGGAGGATGCTCCTGTTGTTGCTGGCTCCCACTAACTAAAACTTAGGCCTAATGAATTTTGTGAACAAACTAAGCTTCTCTTACTAAGAAGAAAATGAAATGAGCACATTTCACATGAACTATAAGCTAACTTCACCTTGACTGACAGACAGGGATGGGTACCGAAACCCCGGTATTAAATAGGCACCGGTGCTAAATTATTAAAGACTTGTCATATTGATAAGCTCCAACGTTGTTGGTTCTTTTATCGGTACTTTTTAACGTTTTGGTCACACTGCAGCATCTCCTCTGCTCTTCGTGTCAGAGCTGAGCTTTTTCACACACAAACACACACATGGAGCAAAGCCATTACTCAGTCATTACTTGAAGTGCTATAAGACCTTTGCGAGTAAAAAGCTAATAATTTATCAATACACCTATTCAACCAGCGCAGGGGGTCAGCAACCTTTACCATCAAAAGAGACATTTTAGACAAAACAAAAATAAAAAAATCCATCTGGAGCCACAAAACATTTGAGCATTGTGATGAAGGTAACGCAGCTTATAGTCTAAGTATATAATATATACTGTAAGTCTAATGCAGTGAGGGCCAAAGTGCAAATGTACTACGGAGTATTAGGGAGTATTAGGAGATTTCCAGAATCATAATATTACGAGAGAAAAGAAAATAACGTAAAATTACTACTTTATATTATTATGACTTTATTCTTGTAATATTATGACTTTATTCTCGAAATCTCAGATTTATTTTTTTCCTCAATGTGGCCCTAATACTCCCTAGTACCATAGACCTACAACAATGATAAATAAAAATGAAAATGTAAACAAAAAACAGTTATTCATTTCCACTATTTAAAAAAAAAAAAATCCACACAGAGCCACTGAGGGGCTAAAGAGCCGCATTTGACTCCGGAGCCGCAGGTTGCTGACCCCTGAACCAGCATAACCCTGATGTAAACATATAGAAAAGTGATATTTCAGTCTTGTAAACTGATCTGCTGGCTGAGATGAAGCAGCCTCCTCTCTACCAGCGGTGCCTGCAGTGAATCACATCAGCAGAGGGAGGAGGACAGAGGACAGGATGAAGGACTGATGCTAACTCACGTCTGTGTTCTTCATTCTTTCTAAACTTCACTCAGGATTTATTTCAGCTACATTTTAGATTTGTTTCCAGTAAGATATTATTGAGTTTACATAGTGACTTTGCTGTTGTAAACATTACTGTTGCTGCTCTAAAACATTTAGTTATATTTTAAACATAAATACATTCTAATCCTGTTTTGAATTTATTCTTTTTTTTTTAAATAATGTATTAAAAAGCAATTATTTGGTAATGAAGAAAAAAAAGGATAAGAGTATTGATAAAGAACCAAAACGAACCGATAAGGAGTATCAATAAGAGTAATAGTATAAACTAAATCCTAATGTTACCCGTCCCTACTGACAGCTCTCTCAGGCTTCAGCACTTGCCACTTTTTTGCCCAGCAGAGAAGCCATGCATAATTTGAAATACAAATTGATTCATATGGAAGCATATAGGCAGAAACTACTTATTCATCATTCTTATCTCGGCTATTTCATGTCTGTTTTATTTATATATATATATCCTGGTAATGTGACGAGGTGTTTAGTTACTACAAATAAATCAGTTTAATTCATTTCAATACTTTTTTTACACATGCTTGTATTCACTTATTTATTTTCTTTCTTTAGTCAGTGTAAGGTCAAAAGACACTTTATTTTGGCTAATTACATTTCTTTTGAAATGTACACTAGAATACTAGACCAGACTAATGACCCATGCAGTTGTTTGTACAAAATGAACCATTTAAGGCAGTTTTTTTTCCAGAGTGAGTTATAACTATTGTGTCTGTGTGCAGGCCAACATCATGTGTACCTCCAGCTGTAAATGTGTTGGCTGTAGAAACTACGACGACAGCTCAGAGATGGGCCTCAAAGAGAAGACTATCAATGTCAAGAACAAGTGAGTCAGTGGCTGTAATACTAAGGGAAAACGTCTCACTGCAGATATCTCAGGTAGAAATAAACGGCCTTGTGTGAGAATCATGTCTAACTATCTCAGGATTGACAGTATCGAAGACCTTTTTTTAAGTCTGAATCTGCTTTTACACATGTACTGCAACCCTGAACTTATGTAGACATTACCCGGAGGAGCTGTATGCGAGAACACAAATATCCAAATCATTTGGACCGGAACATTAAACAGACTTTACTCTGTAATGTCTGATTGGGGCCCATGCATGAATAGAGAATCCAGGAGAATTCACAGCGAGCGAGTCGATGCATGTTGATGACGTTTCCATGCGACTGGTACAAAACCGGAAGAAAACCAAACATCCAAGGGTGAAGAAGAAGGGTCGAAAATGTCCAACACCAAAATCCTCAGACAAATTCAAGGAACGGCAAGAGACTCGGTTGTTTATGACCAAATTACCAACCGGCTACGTGACTGCGGTGTAATCCGCGTCATGTCCTGCCTCCTGCACGCTTCTGCACGGGCGCCACCCATCGCCTAAACCAAACAGAGTATTTCCAGTAGGTGCTAACGCGTCTGACACGGACAAGCTCCTGTTGTGTGCTACATGTGTGAAAGGGAAACTCCGGACAATATGCAGACTTGATTCTCCGGACATTGTCTGGAGTTCCTATTTGAAAACGGCTTAATACGGCTCCCAACTGCTCTGCAAACAATTTGTTCAAAAACTGAAGATATTTTAGGAAGAATTGAAATCAGTCTATAATTACAGGCTTGGTCAGATTCTCCAAACTTAAATAAAATTTGGTTATAATTGCTTGTTTAGATATTTGAGGAAATTTGCTGTTTCCTGTAAAGCTTTTCTGTTTCTGCTAGTGAAATACAGTACAGGTGGTATTCATCGAGTCAAAGCGAGAAATTTACAACAAGATATTCCAGTTCAGAGAGTGTGGTGATCTGACTTTGAACGAGCAAACCTCACAGAAAAATCCATTATCTGTTTCCTTTTTTTTTTTTTTTTTCAAGTGATGACGTCCCTCTTCCTCTGCTTCACCGATGTACAGTATGTTTAGTGTGATGTGGTGGGCTTACCG
>CAKALG010038736.1:0-20731 GCA_916700815.1 Helicolenus hilgendorfi
CAGCTTGTTAGCGTGAGCCACCTAGCTGCTACGTTAGCACCACGGTAGCTGTTTGGCTAGAAAGACGCAACAACTAACCATAATATCTCATCACTTATGATCAAATTGACACATGTTCTATTACACAGACTGGTGAGGGTTATGGAAAGTTAAAGTTACATCTCATCTCTCGTAAAATTCCCGAGCCCCCGGCTGCGACTACTTCTCTCAAAGCAGCTGTCAATCACAGCTGTCAATCATGACGTCTCACCCCCTTTATATAGCATCAAATAACTAATTAAAACCACATTTATGAGAAAAATGAACACTTGAACATACATCAGCGTGATAAGAACTACCTCAAATGACAGAAACCATGTATTTGACGTGTACGTTGACTTTTTAGGTTGGCTCATGTCCCTTCCGCTAACATGAAGGGGCGGGATGTATGACCTTTACTGCAGCCAGCCACCGGGGAGTGATCCAGATGTTTTGGCTTCACTTTTGGGGAGTCCATCTTTATATACAGTCTGTGATCTATCCCAAGTCAAAAATGTATCCCATTCTATCCCTTAGCTTGTTTGTAGCTTACAAAATAAACACTCTATGTCTCTGCAGAAATATTATAATATCATAATTATCAGTAAAATACATCAAATCCAGGGAAGATTTCTCGAAACTTGAGTAATCGTTTCAGTCTTTTAATTAACCAAAGCTGCTCCCTGGGCTTGCATTTGTCACTTTTTAGTTGTAATTCTTATAGACTAAATGATTGAAATTGAAAAGAATACAGCCAGACAGATGAATCGATAATAAAAATAATGAATTAGTTGCAGCCCCATTGGCTGTATAGCAGCGACACATAGAATGTAATTATGAAAGTTTGAGATGGAGATGATGAAGACTAATGATAATCTGAATTGAGCATATGCAAATCTAAATTCCCATCATGTCAGCTGGGATTTATTACGCACCCTGATTAAACGCACTTCCTGAGACAGGCCTTCCAAAATCACTGCTCTGTGCTTAACTTTGACTTTATGAAACACACATAACAGTTTAGTGTACAAAAGTGATCTTGTGTTATGTAATGGGGAAAAGGGGAACAAACTGGTCCCGCCTCTGCCTGCGTCCCATTGGTCGGTACAATCTGCTCTCTCCCACTGGAGCGAGTGTGATGCTCTGTTTCCTCTGTAGATGGGAGTTTGGGGAGTGTGTGTCTATAAAGTATATGTATGTGTGTTGTGTTGCCTTGCCTAAACTCCTGTGTATTTGTAGATAAGTTTTCACCTGAGCTGTTTCCCTCCCCTACCTCAAACACCTTCCCAAACACACACACACACACACACACACACACGGCTTTGACTTGTGTCTGTCTGTCGGTGTCTCAGGTGATGCTGGTGGGAGATTCAGGCGTTGGGAAGACCTGTCTGCTGGTTCGCTTCAAAGACGGAGCCTTCCTAGCCGGGAGCTTCATCTCCACTGTGGGCATCGACTTCAGGGTAAGCACACACACGCTCAGAGGAAAAGTGGACAAAGTACAAAATGAAGGTGTATGAATGTTTTCATCACTGCTGCTCTAGCAGCAAACTTCACGCTTTGTTGGCCCCAAGTTGCAGCTCAAGGAAACTGAGATATCGAAACTTTGACACCCATCACTGACCATTCACTAAGCTTTCCGTTCTTGAAGACATTTTGCAACATGTATCTATGGTAATCTGAGGATATATCTAGTTTTTGGTAACATTTATCTTGTCGTCTGAGTAGTGGTGTAGTGCAGGGTACAGTATACTCATGTATGAGGTGTATACCTTCTTATTTTCCAGTCGGCCACCCACTTCTAAATCCCCTCTGATGCGCATCTTCATTATACATTGTATTGAGCTCCCCAGGGATTGAGACTGTTATTTTTCTCATTTTGACAATCTAACCAATGACGACACATTAGTTAAGGTTGTAAAGACTATGGCTGTTGGTAGTTGTTGTTAGTTTAGTTTAAATATGATAATTGTCGTTTTATGGGATATTGTTGTTCGGACTATTAAGTTAAGACAATATGTGCTAACGTCAGTTGTCACTTGTTTCCACGGTAAATATTCACATATTCTGCAGCCTGATGGAGACAACCAGTGTCCGTGCAGCCAGGCATGGCAGAGGCAGCCTCCTTTTATCGCTGAGCACTTGGAATTGGTACCGGAGTGAAGCCTGGAGCTTATGGTCAAACTCAGCCTTTCCGTTTTTTTTCTACACTAACTGACAACTTGATCGCTGACGACCATGAGATACCACGTGATACCAACAGAAATATACTATTGGCTCACAAGCCTTTGTTAGAAGTGGAAACGAACGTCAGATATCTTCCACAGAGATAAACAAAATATTTATTTTGGACTCGTCAACATTTTAAAAATGATTAATTCACATCGAAACAACATTTTAAAGGAAAATCAATACTTTTATTCGACACCTTTCTAAAAGCTCTGTGGATGTATTCTCTTTTAATTGTCTACTTAAAAACCAATCAATACTATAAGTATCTTTTTGGGCATTTAAACAGCACACTCATGTTCCCTAATGTGCCAGTCTGACAATTTATATACTGTAACTAATGAATTCAAGAAAGATGGGAGGAAAAAAATACAAACTTAGGAGTCTAAATTTGTCTGAATAGTGTTCAATCACTGCTGTTTGACAGACAGTTTGACTTTGAACGCCTCCTTTTTGGCACTATAATAGCCATACAGAGATTAAGTTAGGCCAACAGGGCAACTTGACAGGATGGGTGCTTTTATACTATGATAAGAAGTGAGTACTTACCCTTAAAAAAAATGCCTTGCGGCTGTAACAACAGAGCTTTAAAAGTTTATGTGCTGGCTCTCTTCCTTTGTTTCTGTCTGCGCTGAATAAGGAGGTGACTTGCACGGTGTTTAACCCTGCCAGCAGCCCTACATCTCCCCTATGGGACACAACGCATTTGAACTGAATCAAGCTAAATTAAAAAGGTAATTTAAAGTGAGGTTATTTATTGACGCTCTAATCCTTCTTTAACTGCTAATGGCTAACCCATTTTCCGCCTGTTGTGCCCTTGGGGGAAATTGCAGACGAGGGTTACAGTGGTGGTAACAAAACAAAAATGTTGAAGCGCCACAGCAGTGGACTAGAAGCCGTGACCCTTTCAGTGTTTTACTGCCTTGCTAGTTACCAAGCAAGTTCAATATAACAGCAGAATCTGACACAGCTCTTTGGAATAAACCTTCCCCGTAGGAGGCATTCTCAGCCCCGTTTCACGGATGCTGTCATCCTCAGCGACACCCAGTAGAACAAGTGTGAGAGGTTCAATTCCAGGATATTAACTCTAATAGCAGGAACGTGTGCCGGAGCTGAAAACGCACTGTTGATGCAGCCCAGCAGGATGCTGGAGGCTGTGTGTTAATTGACACCACGGCGTGGTATGTTAACAGGACCACGCCGTGTATAAAGCATGCAACGTAATTTGGTGTTTTGCCCTGGAATCAGGAGCCTTTTGGTTGTTAGTTAACCTGATTCCTCACCTGGGAAGTCAGTCTCTTAAGCAACATATCAGCTATAGCAGTAGAGGTAGAAGTATCATCAGCAGGATGTACAAAGCAAAGGGAGCGTCTTTGAAACAAATGCTGCTTTCCTGCGGCAGTGACTGAAAAATAGGACAGTGGTAGGCTACAGCATTGGACAGCCACGACTGTGTGTTGGACTAAAGACTTACTGAGTCGTTTCACAAGAAGCACCATACGCAATAGAATAGAAAAACTGTCTTTCATCTGCATTTCGTGGAGGGAAAGTCTTTGCAGACTTTGCAGGAAGAACTGGCCATTATCACTTCCACATACAAAGAGAATATATTGAGCATGCACATCCAAAAACTTTTACAGCATCTGGATCAAAAGATTTTATTGTTTGCCTGACAAAGCCTCGTGGAAATCTCTGTGAAATGTTTACTTCATTAAATTAGATGGAAGCTATTGGTACATCTGCTTTGACTTGTTTGTGCCCTCATTATCACTCCAGTTTACCACGGGACCACCGTCCTCACTAGTACTGAGAGGTGACAGTGTGACATGTCATTTCAAAGCCACACCAATCAAAATACATAATTGTAATCACACAATTTCTTTATCGTTTTCTCCATTTCCTGGTGTACACACTCACGTCAGCACTCACATATTTGTACTTCTGTACTTGCAAGGACCCTTTTTGACAAAATGTATTCCCTAGTCTCTAACCCTAATCATCCCTTACCCTATAACCTTAAAGGCTGTGTAAAGGAAATTCAGGGTTTTGGTTCTAAACACATTATAAATGTTGGAAAATAATTACTGAAAACATGTGCAAAGGCTGTGAACATTGTAGTACTGGATTATGGAGTTAGATCGTTAAAAAGTTTTTCGCCAGTTTTGTGTTTTTTAGGCGGGGCTGAAACCATGGCTCGATGATGCACTGGAGTCATCCTTAACATAACTCCGCCCAGCTTCACAAACAGGTTTTTTAAAAGCCAAAATAGAAACCCCAAATACCTACAAAGATTGTGTCGGCTAGCTCAGATGGTAGAGCATGTATCTTATGTTGACAGGATCGTGGGTTTAAGTCCCACTATTGGCATTTTCATCACTGTTTTTGTTTTGTGTTGTATTTTTATGATTGTAATCCATCCCATGTCCTATGTATATTCATTCTTTTTCTGTAAACTAACTAAACTAAAAATGAATAGTCAGTATGGACTACCATGGCCACGGATGTCTTTGAGACTACCTTGACCACAAAAGCAAGCACTTGGTCCACCACATTCTGTGTAAAATACTTTTGCGTTTAGCGTACACTTAAACTGATGTTATAGCCCTTTTTTACGTGTTTCTGCTGCTCCCGTTTACAGCTGCTTTACCTCGCCGTCACACTGCCTTTTCCATCGGGAACTGAAACCGTTATATCGCTCTCTTCAGAGCTACACGACTACATTCACAACAACAGTAATCTTACCTCGCAGATCACAGGAGTGTACATACAACCCCACATCAAAAAATCCAAACTAACCCTTTCAGTTATTTTAAAACTTAGTTAGCAAACACAGCTAACTTTGACTCAGCTAGTGCTCACATTCCCATTATTCATAACCTTATTGATAAGCTTACTGTACTGTGGTAACCTACCACACTGTTTTTTGCTAATGGCTAAGTGGGCCTTTCCATTTGAAAAAAAAAACTTAGCCTAGCATAAAGTGCTAGCCTGGCTCTGACCAAAATAGAAAACAAAGACAACATATCTGCGTAGCACCACCTCTAAAGCCCACTAACAAACATGCTTGTTTAATCCGTCTCCTGGCTATACTGTAGGTTCATATTTAGCCTACAGACAGAGTGGTATCCGTCTCCGTCATCACCTAACTTCTGACAAGAAAGTAAATAAGCAGGATTATCCATCAATTTCAAGGTCTAAAAACCAAGTAGGTTCTCAAAAAGATAGACACACAAGAGCGCACACACACACATACACGGTCACACTGTGCTTGCTCAGTCCCGCTGCTCTTTAATCTCCTGCTTTGTATATACATTTTTGATGCGTAGAGCACTTTGTAACGGATCTGTTAGTTGAAAGAGTTTTATTTTTAGAAACTTGAATATCTGGGCTATTGAGACTGAAGAACACTCTCGCAGTCTTTTGAAATTTCTCTGCTTATAAAGGACATTACATGAAAATAATCCGCATGGTTAACCCTTCTGTATGCACTTTGTTTTGTAATAATAATGTCGGATTTTTACTCCAAAAATGAGTGGAGTCAGTGCACCACTGCTAAAAATGATACTATTTTTAAATAGCAGGACTCATTTCGGTGTTTCTTTAGAAGGAAAAGGCAACGGATGATTACGAGTCTCTGTGATCAACATATAGCTCGCTGCCATTCATATCCCAGGTAGAACAGAACAGAAGGTGCACACACAGCTCTTTTGAATGACTTTTTAATATTGTTTTTATGACCACACTTGGTCTTTCTCACGATCCGTTACCTACCTTGAGAAAGACCATGTGTGATGATGAATGTGGATTCTCATCTGTGAACAACAAACCTGCTACATTCGTTTTGTTGTGTTCATTTTGTTTAAACCAAAGAGACCCACATAGACCCATTTTTGTCTTCTTTAGGGGGGCACAGTGGGTCTATAGGGGGAAATATCAGGTCAATAGTAGATGTCACATAGAAGTAGAAGAAGAAGATGAAGTTGTTCCAGTCATAATCAGAAATGAAGATTAATTAATTAATTAAGGGTTTAGAATAGACATATCTTGAGGTCAGAGGTCAAGGGGTCCCTTTGAAAATGGCCATGGCAGTTTTTCCTTACCGTTATTTAGCCTCCTTCCCGTCAAGCTAGCATGACATGATTGGTACCAATGGATTCCTTTTCTAGTTTTATGTGATACCAGTATCTTCCCTTTAGCTTTAAGTCCGCAACAGCCTCTTAAAAATAGTAATGTCTGTCGTGATCGCCGGAAATAGGTAGAAATAACTCCTGGGGCCGGATATCTCCTGTACCAGGGACTCATGGATGATTTGGATGTCTCTGTTAACCAGTGGACGAATATACCAAAAGCTAAGTGAATTTCTGTAATTATTTTTTTGGCAGTGCATTTGCAGCTTGCCGCTAACACAGTGCAGCAGAGGTCCTCTCGACTCTAACTCTGGGCTTAATTGAATTGGGGAAAAAGTCTTTTCTATCTGAGGTAAAATGTTGATATAGATAATAATGCAACAAAGTCAACAGGAAGAGAAGGCTAATTTGTTGCTTTATTGCTTTTCCTCATGTTGTTAAATTACTCGGTCGTTAGTTTTTATATCCTTTTTTTCTGACTGTTTGTGGGCAGTGTGAGAAGCTGAAGCTACAAAGTTCTACCGAAGAGTTCTGACTGTAGAACATTCTATCAGTAAGGGAAGAAAACAGGCTTGTTATCCGTTCACACATCGGCCAAATTACCCAACTGTTCAGCTTTGTAGGAAATAAACGCACCTCCATCCAGACTTGGATGTATCTCACAGTGTGGATGTGGGATCAGACTTAATTGCTGGAGCTTTTCGGTCCATCAGGCAGCAGCACTGAGCAGATACTGGGACAGGAAGGCTGATAGAGACGTGCTGTAATGTGCTGCTCTCTAGCTAAAACGTTGATATATTGTAGCCGTGAGTGCAGCGGCGTTAAAAACCTGCATCTTTCGCAACGTCAGGAATGTGCAGCAGTGTGACCTTTTATTCTTGAGATAATGAGGAATAGGAGTCAGCGCCCCGTGGAGGAAAAAAAAGGAAAAGTTTTTGGTTGTAGAGTGGCATCCGAACTTCATCTTTTCTCCATGTATTGACATTTCTCCTGACAACGAAATGATGAGTCAGAAATCAAACTTCGAACTCTGCTCTCTCTTCTTTCCCTGGGAGAAGTTTGTTAGAATTGCTGATGAGATTTCTCAGTTTCCACGTAATAAGAAGAGCAGGGGGTATTTCTTCTTCTCCTCCCCACTGTCCATGATGAGTGTGTGTGTGCGTGTGTGTGTGTGCATTTAATTACGCGTGCTACCTCTCATTTCTATAGCACGGCTTTTCTCCCTTTCATCACGTATTCACTCTGCTTGAAATGATGCAGCACAGCACCGGACCGGTTAATCATTAAACAAACAGCCGCGCAACTCGCACTGATGTAGATGCTTTTTTGGTGTGTGTGTGTGTGAGTGTGTGTGTGTGTGTGTGTGTGTGTGTGTGTGTGTGTGTGTGTGTGGCCCTGGAAGGAGCAACAACCTGCCAGAGCATGACGGGAGGATCATATTGACCACCCTCACTGCCCTTTAAAACTAATTGCCATGTGACACGGTTTGCGTATGTGTGTAGATGTGTGACACATATAAAAAATTGTGTGTGTGTGTGTGTGTGTGTGTGTGTGTGTGTGTTTGTGCGCCACCACTAGCGGCACTCTGTCAGGAGGAACAGCTGTGGGGAAACAGCTGGCTTGAGTCACATTTACTTCACTCAGAATATTTCAAAGTTCTAACCAGCCAGATCGTGAATGTAGCTTTTTGTCGAGTGTTTTAAGAGCTTGTTTTAAGACTAAAGCCTGGCCTAAAACAAATCATTTTAACCGTTTCATACTGCATACTACTGAGGAACGTTCGTCAGTAGTATGTTGTAGGCGGTTTCGAATACAGTCATGGCCTAACTTTGCTCCTAGAAAGCATTACGGGCCCTGTGTTTGCATCAGGCTCATCAAACTGCAACTACATGTCCCTTAACTGTACTCATCAAAATAGTTCAAGGCAGTCAGCCTCTGTTGTGCATTTTACTTTGTGAGCCACTGGGTTAGATTGGGAGAAACAAAAATATGCTTTATTGCTTTATGGCACAGAACTGAAATAGGTGTGTATTCATCCAGAGCAAATGGAGCTAAAGCTTTCAGAGTTTGTGGTGATGATGCCAGATGGCGGAAGGAGTGAAGGGATAATAAAGAAATCATGTTCAACCTGTTTATCCTCTTCAGGAAAGACAAAGAGGAAAAACTTTACCACTCCGTTTCTCACTGTAATTGATTTTGTGAAAATGTTGTGGCACTCAAAAGTCAAGGATTCATTTTATGCAGTTTAGTTTGGTAGTTTATGATGAGATTCATGAGATTTGAGAGGCAGTGAATTCAGTTGCTTGTTGTTGTTGTTGTCTATGGCAAGCCGTTCTAACATTTAATAGCTAGACAGGATATTCATTAAAGATATCTGCAACGTCATTTTGCCTAGTCAAAACTCTAATTCAAGATATCCCTAATTCTATTTTTAACCAGGCAAAACTCTAATTTTGGATATCCCTAATTACATTTTGACTATTCAAACTACTTTTGCCCCTCATGTGTTTGGGGTTTTGTCATTACGGATATCTACAATTCAGTTCAGTATCCGTAATTCACATTGCGGATATCCGCAACTGAATTATGACTAGTCGTAATTCCAGTTCAAGATATATTTAATCCCCCTCAATTTAAGATATCTACACTGTCCTTTTCAGATATCTTAAATTAAATTATGACTAGTCAAAATGACGTTGTAGATATCTCAAACTGGAGTTAGGGATAGTAAAAATGTCATGACAGATATCTGGAATCAGAGTTTTGACAAGGCGAAACAACATTGCATTTATGTGTAATTACGTCAGCAGCAACGGCAAGTGGGAGGCGGGAGCTATTCAAACATGCTATGGCTGCTGCACTGCAGCCGTATGGGTTTATAAAGTGTGTCTGGAGACAATAAATCTACAATACGCTGTAAATTTCTACCACAACTCTCATGCGAACAAAGCTCTCGTTGGCCACAGATTCCTCGATGATGATGTCATTTTCTATCTATCTGATCCACAGGGGTCTCCTGACCACTTGTCTCACAGCCGGCTGCACATAGAGACCGATGTTATGTGTCCAGCTCGGAGGACTAAAGGCTCATTGTGATTAAAATGAGGTTGTAGCTCGTTGTCTACCTCACTACTGTTAGAAAGAGCCGTCGTTTGTGTTTTAACAGAGTTTTGCTTATGAGTTATTGATCTGGGATGTTTGAATCTGAGAATATCTTTCACATTTAACCAAACTATCCAAGTTAGCAAAAGCTTCTGCTGACACTGTTCAGATGCTTTGTTGGGCTGATATCCAACGGGAAGCCTTGATGAGCAACATGCTCAACAACTCTGACTAGTCATAATGATGTTTGAGATATCTGTGACTGTTATTTTGGATAGTCAGAACTGAATTACAGATCTCCCTTACTGTCGTTTTGACTAGACAGAATGACGTTATAGATATCTTAAATAATTCTGGATAGTCAAGCTCAGCTATTAAATGTTAAAACGGCTTGCCATAGTTGTCATCATCCAAACTGTTCCCCGTAGCTTCCTTGATTAGTCTGGTTGCTGGCCTCAGTAGATTCTCAGAGGATGTTTTGCAAGAGTGAAATGTTGCAGTGAACATGAAGCTTGTGAGATTTACTCTTGCTTTGCAAGACTGGGAAGCAACAGTGTTCATGGGAAAATGTGTTAATTTTAGTGCTGGCAATGCCACTGGTGTGAGATAGAAACAGCTTGTCCTGGCCTTGGTCTCCGTAATTAAATCAGTTGATTTGATTTTTTAATAAATTATATCTTAGTATGTGCATTCTGCTTAGATAACTCATTTCTCTTTATACCTACCTGTACCTGCATGCGTGTACATCTGCATTTCTGCCTTTTATGCGGCAATGTACAAGTGCATAGTAGAAAGGGACAGCCTTAGTGTCCTGATGGACAGACTATAATCAGTCAGCAGAGGACTGATGATGATTGCAGTCCCTCAGTGGCTCTTCAGGCTCCCAGACGCCGTCCATCGATCCCGGAACGCCCTTTTTTTTTCTTTTTCTGGCTGTGAATCTTAATTCCCCCGGTAATGACTGTAGCAATATGCTCAGACTGCAGGCAAATCTAATGATCTCTTTTAAAATATCTTTATGCTCGACTGTCCGCTTTGTGATTTACCACTGACCACACTGGACAACAATGGTTGTCATAGTAATGATGCACAGGTACACCGAAGGCAATTTTCTGTCCACAATATGAAAAGGGTGAAAGGTAGTCTACATTATGCATGCACCGGCACAGACATTCACACGCAGATTCACTCTCTTATTCACACACACATCAGGACACAGTGGAAATGCTCTTTTGTCATCAGCTCCATATTGTTTAGTTGTTTTCTTTTGTTAGTGTAGGATGAATGATTGATATCTTCAGGGCCTCACTGTACATCCATGTTTTATGTACGTGTATCTTTGGAATTGTGTACAGTTTGTCTGTGACCTGCTTATCCAGGATCTACTCACACAGTACTTCTCACATAAGAACACTTGTGACTGTCAGTTTACGTAACACTCTGTGTGCTCGTGTCAGTGCTGTGAAATGTGTTTGCGTTAGACAGCACATGGTTGTGTGAAATAGCACCCATTTCAAATCTTATCAGCTTTTTGTGTGAAAAGGCACCAATTTCGAATGTTATCAGCCGATTGAATGGGCCTTATCAGTGGTTATTATCACTGCCATTCTAATGCTTCAGACAGGCCTAAACTACATATACCACATTGTGAAAGTGAAACACAACACTGTGAATTGAAACAAAACAACTTTAGGTTTAGGCAACAAAACTATTTGGTTAGGTTTAGGGAAAGATCGCCCTTTGGGTTAAAATAATCATGTTTGTTATGTAACTTACATACGTGGCGTTAGTTAAATAAGTAAGTTACAAAAGTAATGTCATGGTAAAATAAGTCAAAGTTGACTTGTGGTTTCACATGAGACACGATCATTGGTCTCCTGAGTGAAAGTCCTGTGTTTGTGTGCCCTGAAGGGGATTCTTTCACAACAATGACCTGCTAGCTGTACATTACCCCGCGTATTACACAACTACTTACTGAAGAAATCAATATTTTGACACAAAAACGGTCCGCCAGAGTCCGATATCTGAACCGTGCCCATGGCAACGGTCTGTCATACAGAAATTACAGACCGCAGAACGCCGTGATTGACTAATCAGAATCGAGTATTCAACGCAGCCGTGTAATAAATGACGGTCGTCTCACGTCTCACTCTCACTGATGTTATGCCACACACAGCTGGTATCTACGATACTGACACTTTGGCAGATTGGCAGTTGAATAAAAACATGTGGCTACAAACTGCTTTTGTAGTTTGAAGAAAACTAAACCCAAAACACTCAGTCGCCATCTTTCTGAGCTCAGCTGTCTGTTAGACTATAGAGACCGACCTCTGGTGGCGTGCTGCGGAATACAATACATCACATCAATACAGCATCATAGAAAGTGAGCATGTCTGTAAAGGGGAGACTCGTGGGTACCCATAGAACCCATTTTAATTCACATATCTGGAGGTCAGAGGTCAAGGGACCCCTTTGGAAATGTCCTTGACAGTTTTTTCTCGCCAAAATTTAGCATAAGTTATTTATTTATTTCCGCTACAACCTTCGAAATCGCAAGTTGCGTCAATGCGTTAAAGAAATTAGTGGAGTTAAAACTAATTTGCGTTAATGCGTTGTTATTGCTTTGACAGCCCTGGTACAAATATAATCTTGACATTAAAAAGTGGTGTTGGAAGTTGGAGAACTGCTCAGTGTTGGCAGAGGTTTTAGGTTTTTTTACATCATCATCATCACCATCATAATTATTTTCCTTCAGTTGAACTTGACACGAATGATGAAAACAAATAAGATCAACTGACACTCAAACGTCACTTAAAAAACAGCAAACAACTCAAAGTGCAGAACGGATCATCGCCGTCGAAAGCTTCCCGTCGGTCTGCACCACATGGTCTGCTCTCCTCCTGCGGTGTCGGCTGAAAATAAGCCATATGCAGATGCACTTCAGTATTCATGAATAAGCAGAATGATGAAACACACTCATGCTAATAAGCCGCCACGGGACAAACAACACCAGGAACAGTACAAAGTCAAAGCCACATTTTCTTCTACTCTTACATAACCCATCATTCCACTTCCTCTTCCCTTCATCCCTAATCCTCTCTGCTACTGTAGGGTTTCATTTACATTTACTTTGCCCCTCTTTTTGAGCTTGGTGAAGTATTCTTGTTGCAGTATGTAATATGATCCAGGTTTGTTAGTAGTGACGTGGCCCAGTAGACATGAAGAGCTGGGGACAGATATTATAGTTGACAAAAGCACCTACAGAGGCAGGAGTGCTGCTCTGCTTTGGTTTTACCTTTTTCCCTTTACGACTCCTCAAGTGCTTGTTGGGTTCCCAGGAGACGGTTGTTACGGCCCAGTAACCATGACAACGATGCAAAGCAATGAATGCGTGGAAACAGCTTCTACCAGATTCTGCTCGTTTGGCTGGCAGATGGCTCTCAGGCTTTTTCTGAGCTTCTGGGTGGACTGAGGTCCTTAGCTGGGGACTGGGAGGGTTTAGTTGTGGCGGAACACAGAGGAAGCCACGACCAAAATCTGCATTTTGTGACAAAGTTACAGATGGGTTTTGAGCCGGTGTTCATTTTTTTTTGGGCTCGGCAATTGCTTTGCTTCACACTCGCACAGTTCAGTGCGCCCGGAATTGGGAGCATTCCAGTTCAATCAGAGTCCTCCACAGAACAGCTCCACTGGAGCAAGTCAGCGTTAAAGTGTCGATCTGCGCGCCACACAAGATTTCACACGGAGAACAGATTTCTTTCTGTGACACAGCATAATGGGATAGTTGATGATATTCGGGGCCATTTAACAAACAACAGTTTACATTCCACAATAAAACACCAATTGCACACGGTGAGTTGTTTAACCCTTCAAAAACAGACCTCCCACGGGCGGGCATTGTCTGCATGATCCTGTTTAAATTGATCTACAATAAAAGCTAGAGCAACGGAAATTTGTTTTGATGCCGCTAATTTCTTTAATGCATTAACGCGACTTGCGGTTTTTACTTCATAGAGGGCTCAGTTTTAAAGCTAGAGTAAAGATACTGGTATCATATGAAACTAAGGAATCCATTGGTACCAACCACGTCATACGAACTTGACGCGAAGGAGGCTAAATAACGCTGTTAACGCTGTTGTTGCCTGTTGGGCTGCAGTTTGCCATGCTAAATGCAGTACTTGTGAGGGTTTCTGGACAACGTTGGTCATGTCTTTTGTGTTGTCAATTGATTTCCAATAATAAATATATACATACATTTGCATAAAGCAGCACATTTGTCCACTCCCATGTTGATAAGAGTATTACATACTTGGCAAATTTCCCTTTAAGGTACATTTTGAACAGATAAAAAAATGTGCGATTAATTTGCGATTAATCGCGATTAAATATTTGAATCATTTGACAGCCCAGTTAATAAAATACAGATGTTTCCATGCTGTGAGGTAGACAAGCGATTACGTCTGCCTGTCTTTTCATATGAGGAGCGCAGTGAGACCCTGCAGATCCAACTGGGCATCAGATGAGTAGGCGGTCCTTATTGTGGCCCGGGACACATTCACGTACACACTGCTAAAAGAATGTGGTCATATGTGGCCCAGACCACATATTGGCAGACCAGGGCCTATGAGTGACCCCTTTCACATTACACATAGTCATTTCATTCATTGTTAAGTATTGATTAGGGCAGCTTCAAACCTGTCTGGTGAAGTATGGTTAAGATGAGACAATTAAAACGACGTGATTAAGGTTGGAGAAAGACCATGATCATGGTTACATTTTTAGAAAATGCCAGTGCTATAACATGGGATGTGATTGTATACGCCATGAGTATTGAAGACAAAACAACACCTATCCACCAGCCCAACCTTCATCTTTTGTCTGCTCTCTTAAAACATCAGCTCCCCGCTTTATCACTGATGTTCCCTCTTAACATACTTGTCTTTATAAGTATCCTCCTGTTTCCACTTCACGGAGTTAGAAAAAATTTACATCTGGTAGCTTCCCAATTCGATTACACACATTCATGCCTTGCGAGAGCGCACCCCAACTGAAGCAGAGGACCACACTGCTCATTCACTTCCCCCCCTCCTGTACACCTTTTCTCTGCCAGATCCAAACTGGCAACCGGCAGTGTTTCGTTCTGCCTGTGAGTTTATATTCGTATCGGCCTCGTAAGGTCTTTGATCAAGTCGTTCAAATGTGTTTTTATAAATAAATCTGACTTTGAGGAGTCTACCGCTGCACCTCGGGTTACTGTCGTCACGGGTGAAGAAGAGATTTTATAATTAGAAATTTTAAAGTAAGGAGGCGGTGTCGGAAAAACAAATCAAAAGAATTGCTTTCCGATTTAACAACAGCTCGTATTGTCTGGAACTCGCTCTGCTCGAAGATGACAGATGATGTCTCTGTGTGTGCGAGTTTGTGTTTGCACGTGTGTGTGAGTGAATTAGTGAAAGACGGATGGACAGAAAAATGTTGTTAACAAACTCCTTCGTTTGAAACTGCACGAGGAAAGAATTTGTTTCTCAGTCTGTAATTTGTCACAGTAATGAGGAATCACAACACAGCTGTATTCACTTCTGTTCTCTCCATCTGCATCTGAATTTGCCGCTTCTGCTCACCAGTGCTCAGCTTTACACTACAGTACTTTTCAATTGGTTTCCGCAAATTATTTACAGAGACTTAACACTTTGAGCTGTCCCAGAATATTTGGGAAAGTGGTTATTGAGGCTTTCAGGGACACGAGTGGGCAAATCGTATCACATTTCCTCTTATTCAAAACAAAGATATCCATAATCTCTGTCCAAAGGATGGAAGGAATTCAATTATCTTTTAGATCGGGAAAAAGATTTAATAAGAATATCTAGATGGCTTTTTATACACAGCATAACATTACTCAGAAATTACATTTACAATAGATGAGCAGACTTCAGGCCAACATAAGCACACAAGTTAAAGGTCCCATATATTAAAAGTGAGATTTTCATGTCTTACATTATAAAGCAGGCTTTAGTGCTATATAAATACTGTTAAACTATCCAAACGCTCAATATACAGAGAAATACACAGCCTGTATTCAGAAATTGTGCATTTGAAACAAGCCATCAGGATTTCTGTCCATTTGTGATGTCACAAATATAAAATATATATAGACCATTTTACAGTTTTAAACGTAAACATTCTAAATGTGTCTCAGTATATTTCCTTGCAGTGTATGTGAATGACATCAGCTGACAGGAAATAAACATGAACCCAAACTGTTGCCTAACAACGCAGTTCCGTTTTAATTCCGTTGAAATGTACTAAAACGGAGCGTTTCAGACAGAGGGTAACAGGTATATTCAGGCAGACAGTATGAGGGAAATAAAGTTTTTTTTGGACATTACAGCATGTAAAACATGTTCTAGTAGAAACACAAAATACAAGTATGAACCTGAAAATGAGCACGATATGGGACCTTTAAACAGAAGAGTGACAAACAGCAGAAAAACAGCCAAAATCAACCCTCACAAAGAAGCTCTCATGACAAAATTGACTCGAGTCAAGTCATGTAGACTCGAGTCCCTGAACTCTGCCATTTAGAGGTCAATGGTCAAATAGACCATAAAGCAGGGTATGATTGAGGGCGTGGCTACCTTGTGATTGACAGGTTGCTACCCTGGCTTTGTCCAGTCTGGGTGTTCTCCTTGTTTATGTCTTACGACTTAAACCCTTTCACAGTGTGTTTTCAGTTCATGAAAGTTATTGTAACATTTTGGTTGTCTAAAATTGTCTTATTCAGCGTTCAGTTGTACTTAGCTCCACCCTCTCGTGTCACGTCTGGTTGCAAAAAAACAAGATGGCGACTGCCAAAATGCCAAACTCGATGCTTCAAAAAATGCGTCCACAAACCAATGGGTGACGTCACGGTGACCACATTAACTTCTTATGCATGGTCTATGGTTTCACAACATAGAAACAAAATTGCCGACAATTACATGAACTGCGTTTTTTTGTTATGTTTTCAAACATATCAAAACAGGAGAAAAGAAAGAAAGTAATTAATATCAAAATCCCTGTAACAAGTAAGTGTTTAATATGCAGTTATGCTGCATGCTAATGACGTGACGATTCACAGTTGCTGGTTGTCATATTAAGACGACACGCTTTGCCTCTTGGGAGTTTTTGAGGAGCTCAGTCAGAAAAATAGTGACCAACAGAGCAAGCGATGGAATGATTTGACACGGTAAACAGAGCTTGAAGAAATACATC
The DNA here is from genome assembly GCA_916700815.1 of Helicolenus hilgendorfi. Lineage (NCBI taxonomy): Eukaryota > Metazoa > Chordata > Actinopteri > Perciformes > Sebastidae > Helicolenus > Helicolenus hilgendorfi. Next base: position 16,728 of record CAKALG010038736.1, read on the forward strand.
CCACAGCCCTCAACACAGGCTGAGATGACGCTGCAGTTTTGTATTGGTATTTACAGCAAGATGATTCAGAATTGATCAGGAAGGATTTATGAAGGAAGTGGTGGGATGTCTTGTCCGTACAATAGACTAGTGGACACAGTCACCGTGACGTCACCTATTGGTTTGTGAACTTGAAGTGACACGAGAGGATTTGTGATTTGGTCTGGTGATGTCAGGCTATAGTGGAACAGGGGCTTCAAGGAACATTTAGTGCTTCTTCTGATTACTAATTCAGAGTAACCACCGCACACTTCTTGGGAGAGTTCTTCAAATGAGGGATTTTATGTTTCTTGAAGCTACAAAATGAAGACTTTGAGGATTACCTCGACTAACCCCAAAAGTAAAAAGTACACAGAACACACTAGCAGACCCGTAAGCGAGCATCTGCACGACAATCATGCATATTCATAGACTTGCAGAAACAGATGTTTCAGGCTTCAAAATCAAGAGGAGCAGGTATGCGCCTTCATCAATCAGCAAACTTCTGCTTTGAAAGCTTTATTATGCAAACATTCAGAGATCCTCTAATAAATTAGACAAAATATAATGTGCTTGGATCGAAAGAACAAACATAAAGTAGTTTTAATGAGAAAGGAAGGACGGAGTTCACAAAATAAAACCAGTATGTACTTTTTATAGACTGTAAGAGCGAGATGATGATGAAGCGAATGTGTGCGTGCCCTTTTCATGTCGTAGATCAAATGCCGTCATATTTAATCCTTATCATTATAACGTGGTGGTCGGGTGAGGGGTACCGAGGTGATTAATTAATGCTCCTGCGATGCGTCTCCTGCGGAGATAATATAGTCACCACTCCGCCAACCATAATGAATCAACTCTAATCCCACTACAATGATATTCACAAATCACAGCTGAAGACGGCAGCTGGGTTGTATTTCTCTTTTTAATGTGAAGGTGATTCTGAATTTGGCACAGATTTATTTTTTCATTTCCCTCCACTTTAAGAGAGCAGAGTGTGTACCTTTACACACACACAAACATGCACACACACAATTTATTTTGGAAAAAGCTATATTGGTGTTCGGTTCAGTGTGTGGGTTGCAGTTCATCTCTTTGTCTTTTGTAAAAAACATATATTAGTTTCACAGTATTGTTTTAGTCAACAAATAAGCTATCAAGAGTTTTGGGTGTAGTTTATGTAAGTGAAATTTGAGTCTCTTTAGGCATACAAATACAGCTGTAGCCATCTTTTGATTAGAGCAGTTTATATGGTTACATACTACTCACTGTCAGGATTAGCTTGAGGAGAGGAGACCAACATCTAGAACAGGATTCAGCAACCTTTAGTATCAAAAGAGCCATTTTAGGCAAAAAAAAATCTGTCTGGAGCCGTAAAAAAACTTTTGATCATTCTGATGAAGGTAACACAGTTTATAGTCTAAGTATATAGTATATAAGTCTAATGCAGTGAGGGACAAAGTGCAAATGTACTACAGACTATTAGGGCCACATTGAGGGAAAAAACATCTGAGATTTCCAGAATGAAGTCATAATATTACAAGAAAAAAGTAGTAATATTACGAAAATAAAGTCAGAACTTTACCAGAAAAAAAGTCGTATTATTACAAAAATAAAGTCATAACTTAACGAGAAAAACGTTGTATTTTTATGAGAATAAAGTTGTTACTTTACGAGAAAAAAAAGTCGTAATATTACGAGAATAATATTTTTTTCTTTATAAGAAAAAAAGAAAATAACACCTAAAATTTCTACTTTATAATATAATGACTTTATTCTCACAATACTACGACTTTTTTCTCTTAAATTTCTGACTTTATTCTCATAATATTACCACTTTTTTTTCTCGTAAACCTATAAGTTTATTCTGGTAATATTATAACTTTATGATGAAGGTGTTGCTTTTTTTTTTTACTCGCAGATTTTTGTAGTGAAATAACTACAAAAAATACTGTATGAGAACCTTTCTTTTAATTAAAGTTATCATTACGATTTATGTAAAGAAAGATCGACCACACACAATGTGTTCGCAACAGCTTATATCTCAGTTTTCATAAACTAAGTAAATTGCAGTTTAAATCGCTGTTGTTATAGCATTCTGTCGAAAAACAACTTCATGGCTTTATAGCAGTTTTGTTTTTTTTAATTGAATTTTAAGCCGTTGCTCACCAAGCTAATTCATTTCTTATTACCTTTAAGACTTCCATGTTAGGATATGACGTCCTTCAAGGTTGTGATCCTAAAATAAAACAACCAGGTAGCAGGAAATAGCCTCTCAGAGAATGTTTGAAGAGTAGCTGACATTGATTACAAGGATGAGAACACCATGTTGGAAGGATGACAAGACATTATTGCCTCTTCCTCTATGACATGATAAGACATTGCGTAATCTATGTAATACTGGGTTTAGTATTCTATTACGTTATCCTTTTTCCCATGTTATATTCTGATCAAACCAGTCTCCCACAGCACAGAACTCAAATATGATTTTGTCAAGGAGAAAAACGTTAAATATTGTAACATTAAATTTGATGATAACATGGCAGCATGGCCTTGTAAACTAAGATTTACAGACCTCACATGGCAACAACAGCATGCACATTTTCACAGCTACTATACACAGGAAAAAGAGGAGAAGGTATTTGATCTGAACAACAAGGACTGGAGCTCAAAGCTCTGACAAGCCCGTCAACATGCTGCTGAAAATAGTTTGCTCTGCGTTGTAGCTATTTCAAGGCTAATACAACACAGAACTCTGCCAGTCTGTAAATCACTATTTCTGTGCTCTGTGGCTATAGCAACGTCCTATATACCCTTCAATGTATGCTCACATTTAAAAAATCATATTTTGTTTTTAGGCTTGAACTTACAGTATAATGGTAGCACTGTGCCTCAGCGAAGATAAGCTGAGTATTATCCTCAGAAAATCACGGCACTAGTATCAACATAGTTCATTAGCAAAAAAAAAACTACAATATTAACCACTGTAAAACAAATACAGATCCCAGAGTACAGTACTGCAGAAATATATTTTTTAAAATACTACACGGTTGAGCAACAACTAGAATTTTAGCAATTCTTAGCCAACTTGTCACCATAGCATTTTTAATTCATAAAAGGAACAGCTTACCTTGAATTTAGTTTTTTTATCCTTCTGATTACCAAGTGCAGTATTATTTTAGTAAAAAATTTACTTAAAAGTAAGGCTGGGCCATAATTTGATGTTATCATAAGTGGGGAGAGTTACTTGATTATTTGGTCGGTCGGTAGAAAGTAAATCACCTATTTGGATAATGACTTGGCAATTTTGCTTACAAATTGTGTACACATTTTTGTATATTTTGTATCATTATAAGTTTTACATATTTGGGATTTGAAGTGTTGATTTGACAAAACAAGCCATTTGAAGATGTAAATTGACATTTGTCACTATTTTCTGACCTTTAATAGAATAAACTATTAACCAGTCAACATAATAAAATTACAATATAGAAAATAATTGTAAATATTAGCCCTAATTATGATTTCTTGACTCTCAGTAGAATCGTCTTGAAATCGAATGAAATTATTGTGTATAATTTATTGTATAAGAAAGTATGTGATCCACAGCAATGATTTTTTTTTTTTTTTTTTAAAGTTATTTTTTGGGGGCATTTTTCAAGCATTTTATTGACAGTGGATAGAGTCTTGGAAAGGGGGAGAGAGAGAGAGATGACATGCGGAAAGGTCCACAGGCCGGAATTGAACCCGGGTCCACCGCGGCTAGGACTGAGTCTCTGCCATATGTGGGCATCCGCTCTACCGACTGAGCTAACCAGGCACCCAAAATAATTTTTTTAATCATATTTGGTCCAATCTCGCCTACATCAGCTTTAAGTACAGTAAATATCAGACACTTTAAGACTTTTACTCAAGTAATATTCTATTAGGTGACTTTAACATCTACTAAAGTCATTTTCTGGTTAGATATCTGTACTTTTACTCAA
>CAKALG010038737.1:0-16936 GCA_916700815.1 Helicolenus hilgendorfi
AGGGCAACAGCAGTTTTCACAGCCAGCTGGTCTGCTCATCCCCATGCCCATCTCCATCCCAACGCTGCGCCAGCGTCTAACTATGTGTTGGAGCAGAGACTCGGATGCCTTACAGTATACATGTATGTAGGGACAGATACTGCTCTGACGAAGAGGACAGCACATATACAGTATACGCCTTACCCCCATCACATGAAGAATGTCAGTGGACCTCCCCGTGCACAATCCTTTCTTTCCTATTTTCTCTGTCAAGAAGCTAATTTGAAATACTTTGTGTGGCCTTAATGTTCTGTCTTTCTAATGTGCTAGAGTTTGAGAAAGACAAAAATCAGACCAAATATTAAGATTGTTCTCTAGTTTTCTAGTTCAGATACTTGTTTCTATTTTATTAGACTTTTGTCTTTCTCAAATGCTAAAGAATTTTACAAAACAAAAGCTTGATTAGCTGCGCTGGATGCAACTCAGTCACAGCTTTTGCAGTGTTTTTCTAAAGTCTTGATAACAAATTGTGTGTGCAGTTTAAAAAAAAATCATGCAATGGTGTGCGGATGGAAATAAGTGCCAATTAAGTGCCTTTCTTGGAGGCACACTGCATTATAAATAGGAGTAATGAGGATGCCTTCTTAGTTGTCCTCTCACTGAACCTTCTGATCGGGGCCAAAATCTTCGGCTTAATCCCGGAGTTGATGTAACTAGATGTTTATAAAGAAAGCGACCCGGTTTGACCGCAGCATCAGTTAACATTCATACTGTAACTGTGCCTTTGGCTGTGCGGTCATCATACAGGAAAGACAACAGATATGAACTCCCTTTTTAAAAATGCAATCATTATGCTATAAACTGGAAATGCAAAAACATCGCTCAGATCAGCTTTCATCTGGTAAACTTTGCTTGAGCAATTTGGGCATTTTGGGGACACCCCCGTGTCTCTTACTGATATACACAATTGTAGTCAACATTACAGAACAGTATTTTTTATAAAGACATTATGTTGGTATTTTTAACTAAATGCTTAAAACTGTGGTTTTATGTCAATTTCAGGTTGATTCTGTGATGATGTTTCCTTTAAAATACCAACCCAGCTCTATCAATTGATTACCAAAGATGTGAAGTGTGATCGAAAACAGATAGTTTACAGAAGAGTTCAACCAATCGTTTGCAAATCCACTTTCTCCGACTTTAACAGACAGACCATCACGCTCTCTTACAGCAACTACTTCCTCAGCAGTGACCCCAGTCTGTGACCCCTCCCCTCATAATTCTTCCTCTCCCCCCTTGTTCCCCTTTTACCCCAATGCTGCGGTCTAGTTCTGCCGCCAGCCCTAATTATTTGGCGTGTGGCTCCCCGGGCCCCTAATAGGCTGAAGTGTTGTGGTTTACAGAGCGGGTGCAAAGTGCCTGTGATTTCCAGCACCCAATTAAGCATTTAGGGCCACTTAACCACTGAAAGCCCAGTGGAAAAGCTGTAAAAACCCTGCATTAAAAAAAGAGAGATGCCATGGCAGAAGCATAACTAACTGCCCCCGGGGTTGTTGCACTGTGAACGGCGCAAGAATGCAGCCGGTCGTGGTGGAAGCAGCGCTACGGTTATCCCACAAACGTCTGACCTTACTCAGCTTTTGTGGTCGGCTCAGTCATGCTCAGACAGGATTTAAGCTCCCCTCTCCCCTATGGGACCAATATGGCAAATGAGAACAATATGCAGTTGTGCGGGTTGTCCACCTCTGGAAAAGCAGCTGAAGCCGGTTAAGTGTTGTACGTTCAAAGAATGAGGCTGGCTCCGATAAGCGAGTTAAACTTTGTGAGGAGCGTCACGTTAATGCTCATCTTTGCTCCATTAATAGTGATGATGTTAACAGGTAAGATGCTAAAGGTCATCGCCCTGCTTTCTCTAGCGGTTAAGCTTCAAAACTCAGCAGGAAGCTCCAAAGTTCAACTTTAACAAGCAATGCCAAGACTTACTTTGATCTCATTTTTTGGGAATAGGACTGATCTTTATCTGAAATCTGATGTTGTCAGCATAAGGTCCCATGATCGCTCTGCACGAAATCAAACACATCTAGTTCCTTTTCTAATGCTTTTTTGTTCATATTTTGCAATGCAATCTGGGGCTGGACTCCGGTACTTTAAATTAATTAATGTGCATGTTTATCAAGCATGTATTCCAAATTTTTTTTCTTTAATATCTCCTGTCAAGCTCACATTTAAATATACTGCCTTCTTAGTGCAAGGGTTGTCTTCATCAAATCCAATTCAAAACAGGTTTAAGCTATTATTTTTATGTTTTTTTACTTTTGCAAATAATCTAATTGGTGGATTGAATTGAAATTAAATGGACCTAAGGATGGACCATGCTGATAGGATGATATACAGAAGCCAAACATGGATTACTTACCTCAGTAGCACATACAGTATAGTAGAACATGTCGAAACACACACAACTCATCACAGAACCAAAGTATAACTGTATATATAACTTATTATTGTACATAATGTATACATTAATAAAGATGTATGGTAAAAATGGCTTGGTGTTTGTATTTGTATGTATATATCTGACTAATATCTGACTAATAAAGTACAAAATCATATTTATTACAGTTTATCTTTGCTGATATCTGATTAAAGGAAGTTTGTTTGAGACTCTGGATTGGTCTATCAGGACCTTAAAGAGTATGGAGCAATTTCAAATGACTTCCTAGTTGTTTTTTATAAGTATAATTTTATAAACTTGCTTTGATGCAGTTATTTTGTACATTTTTTCCCCAGTGTATGCAATAAGTTGACAAGACTAAGGATCTACAGCCATGCTAGCAGCTCTGTGATGTTGCACTTAGGAACTGTGGTTGTTTGAGCTAAATGCCAACATTGACCATGTTTACCATCTTAGTTAAGCCTCGTAAAATTTGTACAAAACATTCACGACATCACAATAAATCAAAACTCTGACCTGTTGATGGTGCCAGATGAAAAGTTCAAGTATCATGGCAGGTGTAGGAGGACTCTTAAAAAAATATTCTTAAGTTTTACAGACAGAAAAAAAGAGAAAAAAAGAGAAAAAAAATCCATATAAAAAGTAAAAAATTAGTTTTTAAAACATATATTTAGAGTATACAATTAGATAATAGAACAATCAAAAAGGTACACAGGATTAGAAACTGCAAAAAACAAATATTTGGTCTTCTCATACAACCATAAGTATATCACTGATCAAATATATAAATGTAAAGAGCTATATACATCATGTCAGAGGTTAATTAAACTGATATACGGTATAGTAAATTATCTCATATCTCCATCTCAGCTTGTTGTTTGTCAGCCATTACAGCAGACACTGACAGGCTTTGTTAATGGCTCAGAGACACCGAATGGAAAATCACTAATCCCAGCGGTTGCCAGTTCATTCAACATTTCCAAAAGTAAATTATAGATCATTAAATGTGACATATTAACTAGACGGTTCAACAAATGAGAGATGATGTCAATGGAAAAAGACTGCAGGACAAAATTAGCAGACTATAACTTCATTCAGGCATCAGATCCAGCCCTCAAACACACCTTTATCTCTCCCACTCTCCTTATTCATGATATAATTTATTTGAAACCACAAGAAAAGTTTTAACCGGAAACTGTTACCAAATAATGGAGAATAATACAAAACTTTGGAAAACTACATTTTCTAAATACTTGACTTCTGCATCTAATTTCAGATGATTAGTAAATGATGCAACTAGACCTTCACCAACACAAAACACTTTTCTCTTGACAACACTGAAGTAAATGCCTGTGTTCCACACACTTCTTTTTTTTTTCTTCTTTTAAATAAAAACTTTTCCGCCACAAAATAAAAGCACCAGTCACTCCAATGGCAGTTGTCACTTCTTCACACTACTCTGTCATCAGGCTCTCAATGTGTAGGTGTGTATTTGTGCCAAGATTGCCAATGCCAAACGATTAAGTGTGTATGTGCTGGCTGGGGATCTTAGGTCTGGTTCATAGAAGATCTGTCTGGCAGTGGAAATGCCAGTGATACTGCTGTGGGGCATCAGCGCATCTTTGACATCTTTCTCTCATCATGTTTCAAAATTGCCCACAAATAATCCATCCCAATTAAAGAGCATTTAGTCTAATAACACACACACACATATTGAGTAGGTACACATTTGTGCATAAGTGTGTGTCTTTGTGTCTTTAGGGTCTGTTTTTGCGTCTTAATAGCTTGGCTTGACTTTAAATGAGGAGGATGAAGCCATAAAGAGCCACTTCAGGGCAAGGAGTGCCAACCATGTGGCTAATTAAACCTCTGCCAGTCAGTAACACATGCACCCCCATTACAACAACTGCATGCACACACTCATCCTCATCAGTCACCTGCAGAAACATCAAAGAGCAAGAGTTACAAGTGCTGTCCAGATCTCAGTCAGTCAATCGGAACGTGTCTGTCTGGAGGGCAGGATGAACTGTGTTTGCACTCTTAGCAATTACATTGCTTTTAACAGCCGTAGTTGTAGTACACATTTTCAACTACTGTTTTAAGGGAAATATCCACTGAAATACTGTTGTTATAAATATGATATCTGTCAGCAACACACCTTGCTTTTGTAGCAGTTATAAGATCCGAGAGGAACAGCAACAGCTCCTTTCAAGAGCTGCCATTTTGCGCTAACTTTCAAAAGTTATAAGGGGCACAGAGGACGTGTATTTAGCCACATTTTGATGAAAATTAACATGTTTAGAACTAATGTGGCGTACGGATGGACAGCAAAAAAAGTAATTATGCTGCAGGAGTGGTTAAAAGTGTAGTTAAGAAGTTTCTATCAACGTTGAACCTCCAAACTGATTCCGCCTGATTCACGGTTCTCCCTGAAGCAGCAAATTAAGAATAAGGTCGTGACTATTTTATGTTTTGAGTAGAATATGTGTTTGCCCCTGACATTTCAGAAAATAGGTTTATTTGCTTTCTTGATGAGAGTTAAATGACAAGATTAATACCACTCTGATGGCTGTACATCAAAGCTGGAGACAGGGCGCGATCAGCATAAAGCTTAGCTTAGCATGAAGACTGGAAGAAGGGGGATTCAGTCAAGCCTGGGCTGGACAGATGGATAAACGGACATAATAATAAGAAGTAGTTACAATAATTAGCTCTACGTAAAAAACTTAGGGCTGTCAATTGATTAAAATATTTAATTGCAATTAATCGCATGATTGTTCATAGTTAATCAAGATTAATCATAAATGAATACACATTTTTTATCAGTTGAAAATGTACCTTAAAGGGAGATTTGTCAAGTATTTAATACTATAATCAACATGAGAGTCGACAAATATGCTGCTTTATGTAAATGTATGTTTATATTTATTATTGGAAATCAATTAATAACACAAAACAATGACAAATATTGTCCAGAAACCCTTACAGGTACTGCATTTAGAATAAAAAATATGCTCACATTATAACATGGCAAACTGCAGCCCAACAGGCAACAACAGCTGTCAGTGTGTCAGTGTGCTGACTCGACTATGACTTGCCCCAAACTGCATGTGATTATCATAAAGTGGGCATGTCTGTAAAGAGGAGACTCGTGGGTACCCATAGAACCCATTTTCATTCACATATCTGGAGGTCAGAGGTCAAGGGGACCTAAAAATCCGTTGCGTTAATGCATTAAAGAAATGAGTGGCATTAAAACAAATTTGCATTAAAGCGTTATTAACTTTGACAGCCCTAAATAATAAGTTGTTGTTGAGATACATTGTACTAATTACAAGGATTTAGAGGCGTTAAGCTAAGCTCAGTGCTTGCTGGATCTAGTGCCGCACTTAAGGCACAGACATAGGTGATATTGATCTTCTAATGTATCGGCAAGAAAGGGACTCATTTCCCAAAATAATAAATGGTTAGAATTAAACAATTTACCACCAACTACAGGCATCAACAACGTGCATTTTGTAAAGACTATGAAAAGTAAATGTAGGAAAACGAACTTTGGAAATGTTTAGAAAAAAAAAATGTAATTTAGAAAAAATACTGCAAGCAGAAATGAATCAATCAAATTTTCGGATGCGAGCTTCTTAGTCCATGTTAATGATAGAAAAGCAGAATTAAAAGAGTTAAAACAAACTGGAATTTAGAAACCGATGTGATCGCAGCCTGTTCACCATAAAATAACCCCTGACAGCTGCTTCCACTCACAACTCCTTCACACACACCAGCTAATTTACAGTCAGGTATATTACCAGAACCTCCATGTGCTTATTGCATTACTCAAGCAGCATATTTATGCATATTGTGGCTGGTGGAAATAATATACGTTTGGTGGTCTGCCATGTCAAATCGCTGATTGACTTGACTTTATGGTTGTGCTGAAGTGGAACCGCTAATGTTTCCCCCTGCCAGCTTCCTCCCAGCGACCAAATAACATTTTAATGAGGTTTACCAGCCAGACCAGAGCAGGGCGACTCTTTAGGGTAATTCTCTGAATTTTTGGTCCACTGAAAAAACCCAAACATAAATCAAGATCAGTGTTTAAAGTCGTGTGGGTGATGCTGTGCAGGGTAGAATGGCAGAGTTAAGCGCGTTAGGGAACACGGACCAGACACCGATATGCTGACTGCCGTGCAGACCAGACTTGACTGAAGTCATGAAAGTAAATAAATCATCCGTCGACAGTTCCTGGAGTAGGCATAAAGGCAATAATTCACTGTTAAAGTGATACCCCAACCGAAACCGATGTGAGTATCAAACCTTTAGCTTGAAAAGCAGCTGGAAGAAATTTGTAGATTCCTTTAGTTTGAATTCATGTCACTTAAAATTAAATCCAAATGTGACTAGTTATAAAAAAAAAAAAAAAAAATCCAATGTCTATCTCCACTGTTGATCCATGTGGTCAGTGTGTTCCAATCATATTTTTGCCAAAATACTGCTTCTGTGTTATTTTATTGCCCTCCTGAAGCCTCCAAACTTAGGTTTGTGTCAGTGGCCACTTTAGGTACATTTGTCCAATCAAATCCAATACTAAACAACAAAACAGCTCCGTCATGAACAGCACCTTTACAAAGCTTATAACGTTCAGTTTTTGTTAGAGAAATGTTAATTCAGGAATATGTTTATTCAAAACCTACAAGGACATCAATAACAACAATCTTGCAAAACCCCAGATTCCGTTCAATGTTTTTCTTTTACATTCAATACCAATATTTTTTAGATTATCACTTTCTAAAATACCTGCGCATGACACGATGTGGTCAAGGTTCGGGAAAGGTCGCGCTTATGGCATATAAACTATGGAGAAGGTATTTTAGAGGTTTAGCAACTAAAACAGTTAGTTATTTATCAATAAATAGGTGAATATGAACTGCACAAAAGTTGGACGTAAATTGTGAGGTGCAAAATTGTCTAATATAACATAATTCAAAGGGGTACTAGGCTGTAGCTTCAGTGTTGATCTTGAGAATACAAAATGTGTGATAAAATATTGTGAACTCAAAATTCCCTAACTAGCTTTTGACTGGATCCTACGGCCACCCAAACAAACTCCTTCCTGGTGAGGAAGGCCATGGGAGATGATCAAAAGCTCTAAAAAATAAAATAAAAACACAGATAGATCTAGATCCATAGATCATAGTACAGTATATGGATGGACAAAAGTGAAGTGAATTATGCTGCAGGAGTGGTGTGAGGCATTTTTTGGCTGTGAAGACTGTTGAAATATTTGTAACTGACGCATATTCAAATTGACCACAGCTTTCCCTAAATGAGGAAAACTACAACCCTTTTACAGACATCTTTCAAGCCTGCAGAGGGTGAAAAGGCAGAGCGTCATCTTTAATCAGTGCCGGGCTGGAATCCATACACAGACGAACAGTGTTTGATTGATGAGGGAAAAGGGTGGACAAAATTGAGATTAGGACAATTTTATTTGCCAGGTCTGCCAAACAGGGATGTGCCCTCCCAAGTTCATTTAAACTGTAATGCTGGTTGTGAACATAGCCTTACCATTTCTGTATGTCATAACTACACCAAGTGCCCATAGCAAAATACTTGATTGGTAATCTGACATTATTATATTAATTTGTTAAGTCAGTAAACGACACAACTGATCCGGTTGCCATGTGTTACCACTCTGCTCAATAGCTATAATTACAGCGTTGCTAAAGCAAAAGATGAGTTGATGGAGAAAGGAAGTGATGAGTGGCTTCATAGTGAGCTCCAAACAATTTGTAATCTAGAGAGCTGACGTGCTCCAAGGCTGAAGAAGAGATGGATGCCAAAGAAACGGTTGATGATGATAATATGATGATCTTGACAGAGCGATTTTTATTAACCACGCTGCATCTGCCTTGAAGTGACGGAAGACAAGCAGATTTTTTTTCTGAGGGTTCAGGGTCAGACAGACCTGCACATGTACCCTGGGTGGCTCGGCAAAGAATGTGTGTTTACGTGACTGCCGTGTGCAGAATGTGTTCTGCTGTTGATCATAAAACCTGATGTTTCCATTTGATCATCCAGATGCATCAAAATTCACAACAGCCACAACGGGAAAGCAATGTAAATACTCTCCTCACCCGTACTACAACCAAATGTGACCTCCTCTTTTATCTATAATATAATCTCCTCTGCTTACGGCTGTTGACAGTGGGTGAAGTAGTAAAAATGTAAGCAAGAAAAGAATTTAAGGTAGGCTAAGAGTTACAGTAATTAGGGTGATTTGGAGGGGAATTTCCCCCTTCTGGTCTGTACATCTATGCCCTGGCAATTTGGTTTCACCCCCAGTGGAGATTAACATTGTACCACTTATTTACAACAGCGCAGTAATTTTTAAAAGGGCACTAAAAATAAATAGTTTTCCACTCATTTTGTATATAAACAGTTCTGTTTTAACATTGTCCTTGCATGCGTTCTGGTGCCTGCCACGTAATAACAGAAGTGGTTAGAAACCACAGTCATTTGGGGTAATAACATTCCATATCATTAAATGGGCTAAAATATAAGCTACAGCTCCGTACTGAACCTTTATCACAGCTAAACACAGGATGGATGACCCAGAGGCTTCCAAACTGAAAGAAAAAATGTGCTTTAAAAAATGCTTTAAACACAGTGACTATACTTCAGTGGTTCAGCTTGATTTAAGGATACAAGATGCTGTAAATTTGTCCGAATCTAAAACTGATATTTTCCATTGTAGATTGACTGTCTCAGTTTTACCGTAAATTCCGGACTACAAGCCGCTACTTTTTTCCCACGCTTTGAACCCTGCGGCTTATACAATGATGCGGCTAATCTATAGAGTTTTACGGGCTAACGGCCCGGCTAAAAAGCACTGCTCGTTTTGGACAGCACAAATTCACCTCGAGACGAAAGTGACACTGAGAGCGACAACGACAGAGATACTGAGAAAGTGTGTGATGAAGTCATTCTGAGGCTGTTCAACTCCGACACTGAAGAAGACGACTTCAATGGTTTCAATGCGCAGGAGGAAAATGAACATAGCGATCAGTGACTTTTCTGGTAGGCTAACGGGCTACGGCTAGTAGGCTGGTTATTTTTCAAACCAGCAGTGTTATTGCCATGTTACGTTACTGTCGTTTTACTGCAGTGATACTGCTGTGTAACTGTCGTGTTACAGGCATTGTTCAGAAAACAAGCATTTCGTTAATTAAAAAAACTAAAAAAAAACTTTATTTGTACCATCTTTCTGTGTAAATATCTCATGTTACAACGTGGACACCTGCGGCTTATAGACAAGTGCGGCTTATATATGTACTTTTTTTTTTTTTCTTTTTAAATTTAGTTGGTGCGGCTTATATTCAGGTGCGCTTAATAGTCCGGAATTTACGGTACATGTGTCTACTTTTCCATTAATTTAACTACTTTAACAGTAATGCTTGGTGCAGATGCTGACAGTTTCCAAGTGTCTGCAATAACTCAAGGAATTATTTTAACAAAAACATCTAAAGCAGGTCTCATATACTTTGGCAGAACTTTTCATTTCAAACATCTTTGTTCTTGAATGTTTTCTTGAGCAAGTGGTTTAAAGCCTCCGGGTGGACGGTCACATTATTCCCTTTTGGATTAGATTGATTTGATTTAATGCTAAATGCTAGGGTTATTTCTGACATTTTATGAAACCAAGCAATTCATTGATTAATCAAAAACATAATTGACGGATGAACTGATCATGGCAATCATTGGCTGCAGCTCTAAATCAAACACAATAATGAAAATCAGAATATATAAAAGATTAATGCATATCTATGTGAAAACGTAGATATATCTGAGTAAAATGTTACAAACTAAAATCATAAAAAGCTTTGCCTTTTCGTTTCATCATTCTCTACTGAAATATAATTATATTTAAAGTCTCCATTTCTTATTTGAAATTAAGTTGCTTACTATCAGTAAATCTGTTCAAATAATGTATAGACTCATCAATTCAATTTAGGGGCCTCACATAGACAACCAATGTACAGGTATACTGTATTCTACAATACATATGTGACACAATATCCAGCAAATCTTTCATCAAACTCATCATCTCCTAACCGTGACATGAACACCGTTTTCACACAGTAACTAACATGCAGTTAATTTAGGAATTCAAATGCTGTTGGGACCTTAAAAAAATTGGATGCACCCTTTTCAAATTCAGGCCAGCGAAGCACTTCCGAGTAAAACATCAGCTGTAATTGTTCCAATCCGTCCGATCTCCTCCATCAACTAACACCACCGGTGTGTCCCATACTGAGACCATTAATCCCATCAACCCACCCATGCTCTGAAACAAAATAAGACAAGTTTATACAAAACATATGGATTTCAGCATTACATACGCAGCGCAATCTTAATGTCCTTCAGTTCTTTTTGTTTATTGTCATTAAAAAGCTTAACAGTCACAGCCTCTCTTCCTCTGAGCACATCAGACACCCATTAAGGCCACTGGCAAGCATGACACCCGTTTTCATCACAGAAAGAAGAAAGAATACACGACGAGACATCAGATTAGCATTGCGGAACATAAAAACACGGGTCACAAAGTGCAAACCAAACACAACACTAAAAAAAGTATTTCTGACAGACATAAGAACTTCAAAAACATATCACTAAATAAATAAAGAATGTGCGTCTGCATGTTATTTGAGGTAGAGCAAGACGGAGGATTGAAGTTATTTATTACTGTTTGAGCAGACATGAAAGGCCGAGCAACGTACTGAAGTACTGAAACACAGGGCGAGTTATCTTTATCTTAACCGGGAAGTCTGAATTGTTAAAGAGGCCTTTAATCAAGCATGAAGCAGAGAAACATGTGAGTGAGTGTGTGTGTTATTTGAGGTTGTGGAGGATAGACCTGAAGTTGAGGCAGAGGAAGGTGTGTGTGTGCTTGGCGTTGTGATTAAGTTCTTGTATTTGGAGGTGGAGGGAGGACAGTTCAAACAGACGGCGGTTCTTCCTGGACAAAATCAAAGACATACACAACAACCCGTCAGTCCAAAGACATTCATTGAAACAGTCCTGTGAGTCCGTCACACTTCCGTATTTGACAAGTAGACTATATCTTTGGCTGGATTTTCATCAAAGAAATAAACAACAACCCGTCAGTCCAAAGAAATTCAATGTAACATAGACCTGTCAGTCAGTCCCAATCCAGTACTAGACCTCTACTACAGCTGTATTACTAGTTATCTTAGGAGGGTTTACACTGTTTGGTTGACCAGGCCAAGAATGAAGTCTAAAAGTTATATATAAAAACACATGATGACCAGTAGGGGTGTAATAAAAATATTGAGTTTCACGATATTGTGTTCTGCGATACTGTATAATGTATCTTAATTTAGTAGTTTACATGCAAATATGAACCCAGTCAATACTTTTCATTTCACTATTTCATCTACAAAGAAACAGGCACTCAGTGTACGTGCACTCTCAAAGCATGGCTAAAGATTTTGAGAAGCTGTGAAGGTGTGGATTTAATATTGTTTCAGCGCACACGAAGATCAACTGAATACATGACCACGACACTAAATTGATTTTGACAACCCTGTGACTATAATAGACCCAATTGTCCTGTGGTTCCCCAAGCTGGGGGTCAGTGCGCTAATGAGATGATCAACAGGGTAGGAAATGAAAAAGACATTCATGGTACTAGGGGAGTAGCGATATACCGGTATTGACCGTTATATTTAAAAAATGCAATATGGATATCAAGTTACCCGACACACATGATAATATTGTGTAAATAATCCAGTGCCTCTTAAATGGTTAAAGCGTCTCGCTCCACCTCCCTACACTCGTATTTTGAGTGTAATTCATTTGCCAAAAAAGAGACAAAACACACAGAAAACAAAGTTAAAGATGAATTTGACTGATTTTCAATAGATATCGCAATAGCATTGTTATCGTGAATTCTTTTGGCCACGATAATCATGTAGTGAAAATCTGATATTGTGACAGCCCTACATGCTACAAAAAAAATGATATTAAGGTTTTCAGACATTCCTCTAATCTTTGCTTTTTTTGTGAGGAACTGTAAATCTTCACTTTTAGGAGTAACAAGCCAAAACGTTTTGGAACCACTGCAATGGTTTAAATGTCATTGCCTATCCTTGGGAAAAGGAAGAGAAAATACTTTTGACTCTGGACCCAGGTTGAGTATTTGTCAGATAAAGATCAGTCTGTGCAACACATAAAGGAAATGATAAGAGTGCGTGCGGTTGCATTTGTCCGAGCATGCAGGAATTTACTACCCATGATCAGAGACAAGCTGATCCTTGTTCGGTCTGTGATGTTATCAGTATGGAGATGAGTGTGTCTACCTGATGTTGGAGAGCTTCTGTAGAAGGATGGAGAGCCTCTCCAGCGTTGGGAGCTCAAGACGAGGGTTTTTAAGAAGCTGGGAGGCCGTCCGGAAAAACTCCTCACAGCTACATGCCTCCAGGAAGGGATTCAGGTAGCCTAAACAGGCACACAAACACAAGCAAAAGCAAAGAAAGAAGGATATTATAAAAAAAAATTGAAAATTTCTGTATAAACACCACATTTTTATTGTCAAAACTTCTAAAGGAGATGGAAATTATCAACTTCAGATTTGCATAGGAATGAAAACTACATGGAGGCACAAACGAACCATGACAACACTTAAGCGATCAAACCGAGTAAGACAGGGACGCAGATGCTGGTCAGAGAGATTCTGATGATTGTATTTGGAAGGGCTTCCACATTGTCACTGTTAAATGTGACCTTCCATTCATCAAACCATAACCTCGCACAGGGAGATGAAACAGAGTAAGGACAACAGCATCAATACACGCAGATGGGAGCTGCACATTTTTTAATAAAAGCAAATGTGGACCTCATGGAGTCCTAAAATTAGTCGATTCCTAGTAAACAAACATTTGTTTCTGCTAAAGTCACATTCCTGCTCCTATTAAAACTAACTCTCCACTGTCTTCGACCACGCACAAGGGCGAGGGAATACAATATGAGCCACAGAGGGACTTTTTTTTTTGGCTGCTGCAGAGGTTCTGCTGGCATCAAATCACAGCGGAGGATTGGACGGGGAAGAATAGGATCAGGTTCAGATGAGAAAGGATAAGACGGGTAGAATCTGATAATACGAGAAGGATAAAAGCAAGAAAGGATAGGTTGGTCAGTCTTTTTCCAGCAATAGCATCACCTCACCTCAAGGTTATAAAACTACTGAATAACAAGTAATTCATGTTACTGACATGTCCTTGAATTATTCATTTTCTTGGACATTATGGTTGACAGCAAAACTATATATCTGTAGCTGAACATAATCCTTCAGTCCCAAAAAAATGCTGTCAGAGGTGTAGGGCTGATGATTTCCGCTCTAAAAAGAGGACACAAAAGCTTTAGTCATATATGCATATATTGGATTATAATAATTAGTAAGCACTCATATCTTATAATCTGTTTCAGTGGCACTGATATTGTATCTTATTAAGACCGGAGGAACAAATGTTTGCAGCACCTCTGCCCACACTGTCCAGTCTTCTGGTGGGTCTTTATCCTTTTAAGATGTGCTACATTCTACACTTATGTTACGACACGGATACAGATGGAGACAGACACACACACACACACACACACACAAATACAGTCACATTCCTCATGGGTTTGATGGTTGACAACGTAAGTGCTGCGGGACAAATCAAATAGTATAAGAAACAGGGGTAAAAAGTCCTGATCTAAAGGAGTTTAGCCAGGTCAGGGAGGGCATTTTTTAACTGCAACACCATGAAAACATACAACAGCAAACACTTCTCTACTGAAGGAAAGAACACATACACACACACTCTCCAAGTAGGTTCATATGTGACCATGGAAGTTTAATATACTGCATGAAACAGTTTGGCAGTAAATGCACCCACTGTTTACCAGACATCAGTCTAAGCTAGTAAAACACTGTTACAGAGTGTGTTTGTGTAAATCTGTGTGCTGAAGTGGCCAACTGCATTTTGTGATCCATGAATGTGCTAAATGTGTTGTGAAACTGGTGTGACTGAACTTTATACGAGCAGTCACGGACACAGACGTCCTGTATGTGTGTGTGTTTTGTGTACAACTTGACCTTTTTGTTTGGTTTTGTTTTACTGGCAACCTTCAGGTGCAAACCTTTCTCCCCCTGCTCACCCCTTTCCAGTCTCTCCTCATTACTGCTTGTAAAAACAATAATTAGCAAGTCTTGCTAGACTTACAGTCCCCTTGAAACACACAACTATATGTACACACGGTCACGCAGCTCTGGCCCCAGTCACCTCCAGCATATGCGTCTGCTGCATATTACTGTAGCATACAGCAATCTTAAATGATGCGGCTCATAACCCAGCCGAACTCGCCCCTCCGTGGAAACACACTGCAGCTGTGCTCTCCCCTCGTCCACCTCTGTCAAGTCTTTTGTCTTTCTATAAAAGAGCCAGGAGGTGGTAGAGGTCCAATGTTTTATGACCATTTCTAAATCTATTGCCTGACCAGTGCTTATGATTGATGTGAGCTCAGACAAACCCTTACTTTCACATGTGTTTTTTACGTGGGGATGATATGGAGTGATGCTGCAGGAGGAGCTGGTATAAATTAAAGTTAATAGTGATAGTTAAGACAGTCCATAAATCTGGGCTAGAAGAGTGATCGCAGCAGCTTTCGAGGCCACGCCAACCACAGACGATTTCCCAGGCAAAGAGATTTGTACATTTTTAAAAAAAATGTCTTGAGGTCACCAGTGAGGTGCTGGGCAGGCTAGACACACATACTTATTAATTTAACAATAACTTACAACTTACAGTTGTGCCGTCCACTGATGTTTCAAATGTGCCAAAATGTTAATTAGTTGCTAAAGTAGTGTTGATATTTTGTAGTTCCTAACAAACCATAACTTTGTTTGGACTCCTTCAGTGTAATAACGCATTACAATATTCCTTCTACTTTTCTGTAACACATCCATAAATTGGGACAGCTGGGTTTCCAAAATTTTGCATTAGCCAGCTTACTAAAAGTTATCATGTTAAATACTATAACTTCAATTACTGAAACAGGATGAAAACCTTGCGGTGTTGTTTCCTTTGACAGCCACAGCTGATCATGCTTCTGCCTGAACCCTCTTTAGCAATGGGAAAAAAAATCTTTTTCTTGTTCATAATTATACAAGGGGGATTGAGTTGTACACTTATAGTCACCTGACACATGTCTACTTACGGGACTGTTCAGTTAGCTGCATGAGGATGTCTACAGGTGTGTGCCGACCTCCACGGCCGGCCCGAAGCATCGCCAGCAGCACACACACTCCTCCGTAGTCGATGAATAGACCTCGGCTCTCCTCAGATATCAGCTCGGTACGGAGAATGTCTAGAGCATGGGCCAGCACATCAGCTGCAGACAGGATAGAGAGAGACATATACTGTATACATACATACTTGATTCAGTTTTAAATTGAGTTTTTAAATAATTTCAGTCATACATTTTGTCACTTTTAGACTGAAACGGTTGTCCATGAAAAAGCTACGGTATGTCATAAAGTGCTAGGATAAGAATACACGCAAAATTATGTACCGTAATTTATATCACAAACAATTCAAGAGACTCTTATAGGGCTGCTTCTAATGATTTTTTTTGATTATCAATTAATCTGCTGATTATTTTATCAACTAATCAATTAACTACTGGGTCTATAAAACATCAGACAACAGTGAAAAAATGTCCATCACAGTATCCCAGAGCCCACGGTGACATCATTACATTTCTTGTTTTGTCGGACCACTAGATCAAAATCGAAACATATTCAATTTACTATAACGTCAGACAAAAATATAAGATTCTCACTGTTAAGTACCTGGAACCACCAAACTTCAAAACATGAAATTATTAATTGATTATCAAAACAGTTGATGATTATTTTTCTTTCGATCAACTAATCGATTAATCAGCTAATCGTTGCAGCTCTAATCTCATCTTTGTACGATGTAGTCTTTTTAGCAACGGGACACTTGTCTTCTATCTACCTTTCCCCATCTTATCCCCAGCTGTGTCTCCTTTCTTTCTCACAGTCCACCATTGTACTTTGGCCCAATACTTGCCATTCTTCTGCAGTCATTTTCAAGTCCAGAACCCATTTTGTCTGATAAATTCACGATCTGTGATCGCCTCAAATAGTTCTGAGAGATGTCTGAAGTTCTAAGAAAATCCTTTTCAAATGTTCAAAAGTGCTGGATTTATACAACCTGACATGGGATAAAAGCTTCCTTTTTTTTTATTCTGGACTGACTTTGGTTAGCTCTGTCTCAGAATAGTACCTATATACCAAAATCCCAGCATGTATGAGGGAGAAGAAACTTCTCTCCATTATGCTCAATCTGGTTTCACGTCAATCCAGAGAAGGAGAGAGAGCGAACCTGGTAAGCAGACTGACAGATAATAGTCTCT
>CAKALG010038745.1:0-15886 GCA_916700815.1 Helicolenus hilgendorfi
AAACTATATACAAACAACACGCTATAACACCAGCTGCATTTCAGCTGCTTGTCTGCTGCGTTTCGCTGCTGCTGCTGTCAGCCCTTTCTTTCTACATAGAGTTTGCCTTTTAATGACCATTTCATTTATTTATAAATATCATTTATATTTATTTTAGATCGAGAAAGGTTAGGAAACATGTGGTAATTTGTAAATAATAGTAATAATCCACAATTAAAACTCCGTACTATATTCATTCATGGAGCTCTCCAAGTCACTGCATGTTCTAGAACACTGTCTGGCACCTATTTCAGAATAAAAGCCTTGTGGTAACAAATGAAGGAATTATGTCCTCAGAAAAACACGCTTGAGGGCTTTTATTTCGAAATGAAAGCAGGAAGTGTTGATTTGAACCCCAAACTTTATCAATTCATGGAGCTTTCCAAGTCACTGCATGTCCCAAAGCACTGACTGCTCAAATTTCAGAATAAAAGCCTTGTGTTAACAAATTAAGGAATTCTGTCCACAGGAAAAAAATGCCTGAGGGCTTTTATTTTGAAATAAAAGCAGGAAGTGTTGATTTAAAAATAAGTCTTTACTTTTTTTTCATCTTCGTAACATATTCTACAGATAGACATCGAAACTGTAGTAATGTCGCGGGTATGATGTTAATATATTTTTATATATATTTTTTATATATCCTCATCCCCTGGGGACCATGAATGTCTGTAGACAATTTCATGGGAATCCATCCAATTGTTGTTGAGATATTTCAGTCTGGACTAAAGCGGCGGATGGACTGACAGTCCGACATTGCCAGCAGAGAGCTGTGCCATATCATGACTAAAAAAGAGAAGCATTATCTGCATTAATTTACAGGTTAAAAGAACGATTAAGTTGGCCACGGAAAGAACACCATTACAGTATTACAGATTTGAAACCTTTATCAATAAATTTATCCTGCATTCTCTGAGACTGGTGCAACTTTCTGACCACTTCCTTTGATCAAATTGGTGCAGTGAAAGTTGCCATGGCTCAGGGAGTTACAGTGTACCCCACACAGTACATAGTACACAGTATACACACACACACGCATGCAACCAGAAAAGCTTAAGATTTAAACCCACAAGCAGTTTTGCACCCTCTGAAAACATTGTTAGGAAAAAGTAAAACCAAATATAATTTAGTCTCCATTCAGTTGGTTTGTATTGGCTCAATTATAGATATCCCGAGGGAAATATGCAGATGCTGTGCAGGCCTGGGGTGTGTACATTTATGAATAGTTATTAAGAACACTTTGTTAAGAAAATAATTTGAAAATGTATTGCACGAGAAGTACTTCCTACCCTTATTTAAAGCAGAAGGTTCCGGCTATGCAAAGCACTCCCCACCTTCTCCTGATAAGTTTGTTGCTATGCCAACTACTGAAAAGACATTTCTGAATCATCCGTTTTTATTATGGTACTGTACGCTCCATTATGCTGAAAAAGACTGACGGCACATTTTGAAGGCCATATTACTTAAGGGCGGCTCTCAGTGCAAATCAGTAATGATTTTGTACTCTTAGACACAAACAAACAGTCTCACATATTGCCGGTCTATTTGTGTTAAAAGCACATTTATATTGCATCTATAGTGTACAACAGTGTACACACTAAGATTGCATTTTATAGGTACAGGTTAGGATTACTGTCAAGAAGCTCAAGACTTATGTTGCCTCAGTCCATACTGAACCTTTATCTCTACATATATCAAACTTTGGTTTGTGACTTTTAGGTATTGCACACCTTGGACGCAGCAGGGTATGGGATGCTGTATATTGCACAATGGCAGTAATAGTAATAAGAAATTACCTGGAAATGATTTAAGTGTTTAAAAAAATATGAAAAACATTTTTTAACACTAACACCCACCTCAAGTAGTCAAACTTTTAATCAAAGTGCAGCGGTGAATCTTTTCAAACGGCAAACAAAAGCTGAGTTGCCTGAGAAGGTGTAAGCTTTTGTCAGCGTCTGACTCAGAGGCCGTGACTAATTCCTGGAAGCCGACCAGTGCAGCTAGGTACCCAAATTTGAAAAAAGTCTCAGAAGAAAAGATCTGTTTGTAACTTTTTTGCCAGCACTAGTTATCATCTTAAGTTTTTGGGCCAGTCAACATCTATTCATGCCAACAACTAGGGAGGCAAATTATTACATCATTGTATCATCATGAACACAATGCTTACGAACAGCATCCAATTTTCGAGTTATATTTGTCACCCCCACAAACCAGTTACCCCATTGTTTCTGTTTGTGTGTGTGTGTTTTGTTTCTGAACATATGTTGAAATAAATATTAGGGCTGTCAAAGGTAACGCGATAAAAACGCATTAACGCAAATTTATTTTAACGCCGCTAATTTCTTTAACACATTCACGCAACTTCCAATTTTTAGGCTGTAGTAGGCTCAGTTTTAAAGCTAGTGTGAAGATACTGGCATCATAATAAACTAGAAAGGAATCCATTGGTACCAATCATGCCGTACTAGCTTGTCGCGAAGGAGGCTAAATAACACTCCAAATTTACGCCAATGTGAATGTAAATGGGGCAAGTCATAGTCAAGTCAGCACACTGACACACTGACAGCTGTTGTTGCCTGTTGGGCTGCAGTTTGCCATGTTATGATTTGAGCACATTTTTTATGCTAAATCCAGTACCTGTGAGGGTTTCTGGACAATATCTGTCATTGTTTTGTGTTGTTAATTGATTTCTAATAATAAACCTATACATACATTTACATGAAGCCGCATATTTGCCCACTCCCATGTTGATAAGATTATTAAATACTTGACAAATCTCTGTTTAAATCGATTGACAGCCCTAATAAATATACAATTTTGAATTTGGTCTATCAACCTTTATGGACATCAAAAAAATCCCCTTACAGCGCAGTAACTGAGCTCAAACAACACAGAGATGCGCACATGCACACCCATGGTGAAAAGTGTTTAAGTAAAAAAATTTGCCACCTTCTCAAGAGACATAATTAGACTACTGTTTGACTACACCGTTGTCTCATGAATTAGTCTCATGTTCCAAAACAAATCCAAAATCAAATTGATTGATTACGTCGTGGTTATGACAGTATTAGTTTTTCTAATATTATCTTAGCATAAAGAAAATGAAACCATCAGGGGCTAATGTTAACGTTAAGTTAGTTGGCTCAGATGACTTTGGCTGAGGAGCTCAATCGTCTGCAAAATGGTAACGTTGGTAACGAGTAGTCCCAGAGCGCTAACGACGATGGAATTTGAATTAACAAGAACGCTAGTATCATAACACTACTGTAAGAGATCCTTACCGTTAGGTATGCAGGCAGTCAAAAACTGACCTCTTGGGCTGTCAGTCAATTCAAATATCTAATCACGATTAATCACGATTGTCCATAGTTAATTGTGATGAATCGTAAATTAATCACACATATTTTATCTGTTCAATATGTACCTTAAAGAGAGATTTGTCAAGTATTTAATACTCTTATTGACATGGGAGTGGGCAAATATACTTTCTTTATGCAAATACATGTATAAATGGTATTTTTGTGACATAATCAGATAGTAGTTTTGTGTCAAATGACTCCTCTGATATCAATAAAATAACTTCTAATGTCCATTTCAGCTTTTTTTTGTTTATTTCGAGACTCAGCGTTCGATTAGATCCAGTCATGAATCCAGAACGCTATCAGACCTAGCAGCCAACCCGGCAGTCCCAGTCAGTCTGTCTGAAGTTCAGTATAACTGTCTCTGTCTTGTGTGGCGTGCTATCATGTATTCCGCATCTTGCCGTTATCTCACCACATGCAGCAGCGCACAGAGGCTGCTCCCTGCTACGAGCAGACATTCATCGGAGGGGTACTTCGGGGTGAACGCCAGAGATTTAGCTTTTGCGAATATGCATAAAATCACTTCAATAGACATAAAGGGAAGAGGGGGGGGGAGACAAAGACATTGTCTGCATAGCTGGCATAGATTTCCTCGGATAAGTCCGTCTGTGGACTTTTGTTTGAAGGTTTAGACTGTGGGTGTTTGGGGAAGTAATCATACCAATTACTCTCTGCGTGTGTGTCTTTGTGTGTGTGTGTGTGTGTGTGTTATAATGAACCCGTTTGTTTTAAATCTTTTGCTCGTTCATAAAATATAGATGCTACAGATTCCCATTAGAATTGCAATGGTTATTTATTATTTCTGCGGGATGAATAATTCAGTTTTCGTTTTTTGCAAATGCAGCACTCAAAAAGATGAGAAGATAATAGTCGTCATTAACAGCCACTCTCTCTCCCTCTCTTTCTAACTCTCACTCTTGTTGCTGATGTGACACAAAATACTATCACTACCACTGGCCTGAGCCCAGTTTTGTATCGCCTAGTGAAAACTTTGCAAATGAGAAAGAAAAAAAATGGCCCATTTTCCAATAGATGTTAATTACATACATTTTTTTTACATTTTGCTGGGATTGCACTTGTTTGGCAATTTGCAAGAATTTTGTACACTCACATATTAGAGCTACAAATGACTTGCATAAGTTTATTTCTACCAAAACCAAGATGGTGAATGTTGGAAAGAATAATCAAGACGATTATGGTGAGTTTCTTTTCGTTTCTGTCAAGTTTGAATGAAGTGTGTTTCTCGACACCAGCTGTATTTTGCTATAGTTAAACCAGCAGTGGGTAGAAATGGAGCAAATATGATAGTTATTTTTATAAAACGGTCACTATATCCTGACAGTAGTGCATGAAACAGGTTATCTGAAAAAAAAAAAAAAACATGTGCCTCTGTATCCTCTGCGTCCTCCTGCAAGATTTTACAGACCGGAGGAAAACAGCCATTCAGAGCTGATCTGGATTCTGTCGTATAGCTGCCGTCTGTGAGAGCCACGAGTCAATCACTCGCAAACTCCGATCAAGTGGTCAAACTCGGCAGCGCTGATCAAATATGAATCAATGTTCTGTTACTGTAATGCCTATTTTTTGCCTCAAATGTTTTCAGAAACATTTTGTAGTGTACTGTTTAGCTGTAAAATGAGAAAGTTTGTGACCCGGCAGCCATGTTGAGATCTGCTGAGGAAATACCAAGCACCGCCCACCAGACGGAGCACAGCCAACTGAACTGAAATGACCTGTGATTGATCAAAGTGTCTCGTCACGTGCTAGATTTTTTAAAACCTGAAAACAGAGCCATGAGGAGGTGCAGAAGTCTAGTTTTCTCTCAGAACACTTGAATTACAATATGCTGAAATGTTATTTTTGCCCAGTGATGCCAAAAACATGTTGCCTACTGAAGCTTTAAAAGGCCTGTTTCCTGTGTTGAATGAAATTGTTTGACGATGCCAAGAGCTTCTTCTTGATTTATTTTTTGCTACTGGACACAGGGTTGTGTAAAGCGCTCTCTACTGTGGAAAGTAAGTAATAATAAAATGAATGAGCTACCCAAACATTGTTATTAAATTATGTTCATTTAAAGTGGCAGCAGGCAGTATATTTTTGCCATCATTGGGCAGAAATTGCTAAATAACCTTTCAGCATATTGCTATTCAAGTGTTCTGAGAGATAACTACTTCTGCTCCTCCTCATGGCTCTGTTTTCAGGCTTTAGAAAATCTAGCCCGTCACGGGAGACTTTGACCAATCACAGGTCATTTTATTGAGAGAGCGTTCCTATTGGCTGTGCTCCGGTCATGTGACCAGATTTCACAATGGCGTCACAAACGTTCTCATTTTACAGCTAAACCGTGCACTACAAGATAATTCTGAAAACATTTGAGGCAAGAAATAGGCATTAACGTAACATAATATGGATTCATATTTGATCAGCGCTGCCTAGTTTGACCGTTTGGTCGGAGTTTGCGAGTGATTGACAGCCGGCTTTCATAGACGGCAGCTGGTCATCGGACCTTAGATCAGCTCTTACTGCTTGTATGTGAAATTTTGCAGATGCCGTTAGGAGCACCGGAGGACACAAAGGCACATGATTTTTTTCAGGTTACTTGTTTCATGTACTACTGTCATGATATAGCGTTTATACCGTTTTATAAAAATAACTTTTTTTAATCATATTTGCTCCAATCTCGCCTCCTTCAGCTTTAATAAGAGAGTTCATACCGGCGCAAATTGGGAACATGTTCACTGATAAGATTTATTTGCGATAGGCTAATATTGGCCGATAAAATCGTCTGACCTTTGAATGGGAATATCCATTCTATTCTGATTCTATTTCTTTGGTTATGACCTATCAAAGTGTGTGTGGGCTTTTGATATCCACTGTATGTCACAATCCTCAACACCTTTCCTTTCTCTCACCGGTGTTAATGAAAAACAGAAATTCAAAATGCCACAAAAATCACCCTTTTAAAAAGAGAGATGAAAGGCTATTGCGAGTGTTACCTCTGATGCTGTGACAGTTGCAGAGACAGACGCTTCATTCGTACTTCTAACAAGGAGCGCCAACAAAGACAGATCAGAGATTCTAACGCGGCATCGGTAACTGTGATTTTTCCTTTTGTTATTCTTCTTCTGTCTATCCAAGTCTCACTCACCTCTTAGTTGTTTTGTTTTTTTGATACTCTCTCTATTCTTCATTCTCTGTCGTACTTCCCTCCCTCTCTTTGCGTCGGTATACGACCGGTGAGTGGGGAATTGGAAATGGGATATCTCAAAGAGGCCACTCTGACACTGGAGGTTGAATACTAACAACACAACCCTGAATCTCTGCCGCACTGATCTTAACATTTTTGCTATCCCATCTCCCTTTTTTCCTATTTATTCTTTTCAGACTGCCACTCATGCAGCTACTAAATGTATGTATGGTGTATGGCAGTAACCATACACTAAGGTGCCAGCATAGACACCCATTGGACAACTGGCTCTTATAATGGCTCAATGCAGTACAAATAATGGAACAATACTTGACAAAAAAAGTGATGCTATAGTGTGGGTCAATTTAATAGATAAAATGGAAAAATTGGAGGTATATTTGTTCCTAAATTGAATTAACTGCAAGTCTGTAGACTGTTGTGTCGTCAGCTTTTGTTTCTACCTGTTGGAAACTGTAAATAAAGACACTCAGGAACCATGAAATAATGCACAAAACATATAGTTAAAGCATAAAGATGCACGCTTACTTTCACATTCCCTACTTTTTTCTTTTTTTTCCAGCATTTCGTGTGAAATAAATTACTTATCCACGTGCATAAAAGCTCTGTAATATGTCACTTAAAGGTCCCATATTGTAAAAAGTGACATTTTCATTACTTTTATATTATAAAGCAGGTTTAAGTTCTATATTAATACTGTGAAAGTATCGAAACGCTTAATCCACAGATAAATACACACAGCCCATATTCAGAAACTGAGCTTTTGAAACAAGCCATCAGGATTTCTGTCCATTTGTGATGTCACAAATCTATAATATTTAGACCATTTCAAAGTTTTAAACTTAAACATTTTAACTGTGTCTCAGTTTATTTCCTGTTGCAGTGGATGTGAATGACATCAGCTGACAGGAAGTAAACATGGACCCAAGCTGTTGCCAAGCAATGCAATTCTGTTGCAATTCCATTGAAACGTACTAAAACGGAGCATTTCAGGCAGAGGGTAAATACAGGCATTTTCAAGCAAACATCATGAGGAAAATAAAGGCTTTTTCAAACATGTTCAAGTAGAAACCCAAAATACAAGTAAGAACCTGAAAATTAGCATGATATGGGACCTTTAAGAAAAGACTACTTAAGGTTAAAAGACTTACCAGATGAAGGCTGTGTACAGATAAGGGACTCACCAAATTGGCCGTAGACTGGTCAGGATGCCCGTGCTGACCCGTGTACACCGGCCAAAAGCGCCTACAATGAGCACGTGAGCATCAGAACTGGACCACGGAGCAATGGAAGAAGGTGGCCCGGTCTGATAAATAACGTTCCATGTGGATGGCAACAAGTTCGAGGTGTTGACTTGGCCTCCAAATTCTTCAGATCTCAATCCAATGGAGCATCAGCGGGATGTGCTGGACGAACAAGTTCGATCCACGGAGGCCCCATCTCGCAGCTTACAGGACTTAAAGGATCTGCTACTGACGGCTTGGTGCCAGATACCACAGCATAAATTCAGAGGTCTAGTGGAGTCCAAAGTCAAATCTGCCAGCAAAAGTTGTCATTTCGGCCTGAAACATCCACTATATTGAAATGAGAAGTCTGCTACTGTCTACATATTTGTGATGTCAGGGACCAGGGACCTTAATCACTTATCAATCCCTTTTTGTTTCCCCCGTGTTAACAGGAAGTTCCACAAAATATTCTTCCTTTATTTATCTTTAATCTTTTTTCTTCTCCAAGCGTTATGTATTCAGCTTTTATTTGTGTAAAGCCGGATCTCTGCTGGCCTTAATGATGAGGCGTCCACCGCGGTTGCTATGAAATCACTGATGTATCTTTAAAGCCTCGATACAGACTATGTGAGTTCTGCTCTTCTTTCAGCTGCCAGATATTGTGAGGGGCTTTTGAGTTTTGTTCTGTACTGCATTGCATCGAGAGGGAATTGTCTGCAGTGGTATTGTAGGACAAATGTACAGGCAGAAATTGGAAAATGATACCAGCATCCTTCATGCTATGTTTCTTTAGCCCTCTCAATTTCTTTCTTAAAGTGTTCAGATGGAATACAAAGTGAGTTTTAGAAACAGTGTGACTGCATCAAAGGTCGATGGAAAGTTGCAAGTGGACCCAACCAGTGATTGTCCAATCACAGCTAAGAAACCTTAAAGGCACAGTTCACCCCAAAATCAAAAATGCATACTATGTTATATTTCATCTTAATCAATCTCGATTTTTTTGGTGAGAGTGGCCGAATGTTAGAGATATCGGCCATAGAGCAGTGTTAATTTAGGCAGCTATTTTGAATTTAGTCTTAGTCTTAGTCTTGAGATGAAAACGCTTATTAGTTTTAGTCACGTTTTAGTCATTTTTTATCTTTCATAGTTTTAGTCCATGACAACTCAAAACGTTTTAGTCCAGTTTTAGGCATCGGAAAGTCGTCACATTTTAGTCAAAATGTTTTCTTTCTTCCTTTCTTAATTCGTTAAAAAAATGTACACTGCCGTAGAAATGTCTGCCTTCTCTTGAATATAATGGAACTAGATGACACTCAGCAATCCAAAAACTCAACAGCAATGTCTCTTTCCAGAAATCATGACCCGGTTACTCCAGATAATCCACAGACCTTGTTGTGAGCAGTTTCATGTAGGAGCTATTTTCTTTCTACCTCGGTGATACAGTTAGAGGTTGTAGTTCGTACTCCAAAGCCAATGATCATGTCAGGATTATATTACTGGATGAGGTTACAGGTTACATTTACATCAAACATGGCCATTCACAACTAACACATCCACTGTGGAGTATTTCACCACTGCGTGGAAGCCCGTCCTGAATGATATCAGAGTCCAACTCATGGAGCAAACTCTTTAACTTTTAAATTAAGCTTTATTTAAGTTGTACTAACTGTCAGTTAATAATTCATTTAGTGACTATGCTAGTCGGTCAGAGAGAGGCTAAACTCACTGACATTAAGAGGCGTGAGGGTTTGTTGGTTCCTTTCCCTTACGGCCACTTGGTCTGTTTCTCCCACTCTTTCGTTGAAGATCATGAAACTGTGTCTCTCTCTCACGAGGACAATGATAAGAAAGGACACAAGGCTTCCAGTGGCATGAGTGAGTGCTGAATGATACATATTGTTGCATGTTAAAGGTTAATAGACCATGGAGGGATCCACTGCTGCACATCATAAAAAAAAACAATCAGATCATCATTGTGGTTGCTGTTGTGAAGGGCAAGTTGATCACATGGAACACCATGTGAGAGGTAAACTTTATCATAAAGTCACATCATCTCCAGAATATTATAGTAATTCTTTTAAACACACAACTGTTTTTGATAATTACACATAAATACATGTATAGAGCAATGAAAACCAGCCACAAAATTCCTTGTATGTCAACACCTACTTGGCCAATGAAGCTGATTCTGATACCTATGAACACACCGCAGTATAGGAGTGTGCACATTGTGCACAATGTGTTTGTGTGTGAGATAGAGAGAGACAGACAGAGAGAGAGCATGAAAATACCCTGTAAGTTTCACTCCAGCGCCTCTCATCCTGTCAGCCCTCTTGCAAGGCCGGGTCACCTCAGGGTCAGCCCGTTTCTGATTATCCCAGATGATTGGCGGCTCTGTCTGCGGCCATGGGTGAGTGCCTCGCTGTGACATCAAGCCTTATTGGAGGAGACCTGAGTTCAGGGGCAGGGGTCAGAGGTTACAGAAGACCAGAGGAGGGAGATGTTAGCTTATGATTGGTTTATGAGTGACGGCCTAACGCAGCCAGGTAGGCTGAGAAGAAGAGCGGAACAAGGGGGGTCAAGGTATCACTCGTGTGTTGTATTGGATTAGTTGCCTTGGCAGCGGTAATAAGGTTACTTTGAATAAGTATTAGCATCATCAATTTGTGTACATGGAATAATATGACATGATCAATGCTGCTGCTTTATTTGAAAAAGTACAATTGGATAAACTCTACATGCTCATGGTGATGTACAACATGGAAATCCAATTACTCTCAAACAAGGTAGAGTTCGTTATATCACAACAGACCGAGTGCTTTCATTTCAAATCTACTTTCAAGTTGCTTAGTTAATGTGCTTCAGAAAATGTTCTTATTCTGCTTTGATTTAGTGCTAGCTGTCAAAGAAACAATTGGTCAATCAAAAGTGAAAAAATCCCACACATACACACACACACACACACAATTCATTTTAGCTTTTATGAGAAAAAACTCTTTTGGTTTCTTGTGTGGGCTAAACATTTGCAGGAAATTGAATAACATTTAAGTACAAATTCCTGGATTATGGAAGTCCAGTTAATTAATACAATGAAAATATAAACACTAAATCAACACCTATACAGTGGCTAACATTAGAAGACTGTAATAGTACAGCGTAACTACCAGGTGTATGTGAAAGTAAAAAAGGGTGTTCAACACATCAGACTGGCACATACGGGTATTTTGCCAAAAAATTCAAGGCCACGCCCTGATTTGTGGAAACACACACAGTATTCAGAAACTCTGCATTTGAAACAAGCCATTTGGATTTCTGTCCATTTGTGATGTCACAAATGGACAATATTTTGACCATTACACAGTTTTAAACATAAACATTCTAAATGTGTCCCAGTTTATCTCCTGTTGCAGTGTATGTAAATAACAACAACTGACAGGAAGTAAACATGGACCCAAGCTGTTGCCTAGCAATGCAATTCCGTTGCAATTCTGTTGAAATGCACTAAAACGGAGCGTTTCAGACAGAGGGTGAATACAGGTATAGTCAGGCAGACAGTATGAGGAAAATAAATGTTTTTTTGAACATTACAGCATGTAAACATGTTCTAGTAGAAACACAAAATACAAGTATGAACCTCAAGATGAGCATGATATGGGACCTTTAATAAATTAAGGCTGATCGCCGCCATGTCCCTTCAGTGTTCTCCCATCCAACACAGTGGCCGGATATTGCTTATCCAGACATCTCTACATATTTGATTGAATCCCAAAAGGGAGCGCAGCCTCAACAATGACGTGATGCTGGTCTGGTCTATAGCTTGGAGCCATAAAAACCCTCTATTATATGTTTTTTAGGACATGACAGGAGAACAAATCAGAGATCAGCGTTTTTGGTATTTATTGTTGGTGCAACCAACTACACAGCAACTCTTCAGCAACTCTTCAGCAAAGCGTTATTACTATCAGCAGTTTGTTTAAAGTAGAAGTTTGGAGACAACTTCTTCTCTTTACTCGATTACCGTCTACGAGGGACACGGGATTGTTTAATCCCATAAGGGGTTGGTGGTCATGCGAGCCTACTCTGGATGACGTATTGCCGGTCTGATGCATAGTCAACAACCTTTGGGTAAATAACAGTTATATAAAGTGTTATGTACATTTCAGACGTGCGAGCTTCTACAGTGTCGAGAACAAGTGGTGCAGCTGCCTCTCCTCACTCACCTCCCTCTCTCATACTCTTAACTGCCGCTCTTAATTCATCCTCCCTTTCTTAATCATTCTTGCACTTCAGCCCTACTTTGATACGCTGCCTCAGATCTCCACCTCCGCCCACGCTCCTCTTCTTGAAAGCCTTCATCCTTGCGTTCCTCTCTCTCCGTCTCCGCTCAGACTTGTCCCCCTTTCCGCCTCTGTCTCTTCGTCTCGCCCTCTCCCTCTCTCTCTGTCCATCTTCATCTCTGTACACTATCTCTCTTTCCACCCTAGCTCTCAACCTCTCACTAATCAGTGTCTCATTCTTAAAAGCTTCTTGTTACAGCTGGAAAAAAAAAAAAAAAGACTGAGCTGCAGACTTGAGAGTGAGCATGAGGCCAATCATCTCCACTCTCTCTCTCGATGGTCCATCTCAGGTAAGAGATCAAGTGCTGCTAAGAGCTGTTCACATCACATCAAGTCCACATCTAACTTCACCCCAGAGACTGGTTGAAATAGTAAGACTCTTATTAAAACTGCCTGAGCACACAGTCAAATGTCAGAGGCCTGAGTCTGCAAAACTTTGGCAACACATTCTCCATGAGTCCATATTATAGGCTGACAAGAGAATGTCAGGTGAAAGATTAGATGGATTATTGAGCTGACCAACAGCAGCCAATTCAGACAGAATAAATGTCATGTAGGTGATATGAGATGAATGAAGCAGTCTTAGGAACCTCTTCCACTCCTTGAGGGCGACGGTGCCTACGGCCGACTTTACCTTTTTTCAGAGGCTGTAGCAGGCTCAGTCTTAGAGCTAGAGGGAAGTTACTGCTATAATATGAAACTAAAAAAGAAATCCATTGCCATACCAGCATGTCTGGAAAAATGCTAAATAACGCTTCAAAGTTACGCTAAATTTTGGCGAGGAAAAGCTGGCATGGCGATATTTAAAGGAGTCCCTTGACCTCTGACCTTGAGATATGTGAATGAAAATGGGTTCTCTGGGCACCCACGAGTCTCCCCTTTACAGACATGCCCCCTTTATGATAATCACATGCAGTTTGGGGCAAAAGCCATGATGTTTTTTGAATGCAGTATAATGTTTTTTGCCTATTCTAAAAATGGTGTTTGAATATTTCTGCATACTTTCTGTATCCCTGTAAAGCTGAGACTCTTGCGGATTCAATGAGCCCAATTATATTCATGTGTGATGATGTTAGTCCTCATAGTAGCCATTTCATTATAGTGAGCATGCCTTTTGAAATTTGACATCACTGTATAAAATGACCTGCTGTGACCTATAGGATAATCACAGCCTCATGAAACTTTACAGCCACAAACTAGAGACATAGAGCATTCAGAGGATGGATGGCTTCTCTCGGTAGATTGGCAATAAGGGGGTTTCTGAGCAGTTTCCAGAACAGAAGTGCTTGCCATCCAATCACTGAAAAAATGAAAATCTCCAGATGTCAAAAGTTTTTTTTTAAATCAAATCACTGCATGGCTTTTTCTATGGTGTTTCTCAAGGTCTTGGTGTCTTAATCTGGTATTTTGGAGGGATTAATGATCTGATTTTTTATAAAATTTTAGATTTAGATTTTTATTAATTCTCGAGTGTTAAAAAATTGTTAAATTTAGCACCAAATATGTGTAACAAATGGTATCAACCCAAAATTGCTGCAGCCAAATGCATTATGTTGTAAATTGATTTCTTTGAGATTGTCCACCCTTTTTCGTAAAGCTTTGTAGTTCATAGAAAGAAAGCACCGGGCAGAGCAGAGGTTTCAGAAATCTAACATCTACTGAATTGATAACATATCACTACGCTACACTATTAGAATAATGATGGTCATTTGAGATTCTCTTTGTACTTTTGAGAGCAGCGTATGAAATGTGTTGCTACATTCATTCATGGTCCCAGTCGCCATTGATGAGCACTTGCAATGTCAGTAAGTGGGCAGGAGATTTTAAACCTCAATAGGTGGGTAGCTTCGTTTCATAACAGACAATTTAGTCCAAAAAGTGAATGTTGGGGGGAAAAAATAACAAAAAGAAGGTTAGAATCTCAGCTCCCGGCCTTTCAGAAACATCTTGTAGTGTACTGTTTAGCTGTAAAATGAGAAAGTTTGTGACCCGCCAGCCATGTTGAGATCAGTTGAGGAAATACCAGGCAACGCCCACCAGCCGGAGCAAAGTCTGCCTACGAAGTGTCGTACAAAAATAAAACAGAATGTTCTATTCTTTTGTCATATATTTTATGTGTCTACCAAAATGGCCTATGTTGAACAATACAGATATTATAAATATGCATACTATTATAACTATTTACTTGCTTATTTATTTATTAAACTTTTTTGTCTGGCTGCTTCCCATAGGAGCATAAAATGAGCGACGGACATAAATGGAAGTTAGAAAAATCAAACACACAGATTTTGAGAACAATCTCAAACTATTTCCTGCCAAGGACCTACAAAATCAACAACAGACCACAGACCATGGCTGTATAAGAGGTTGTGTCCTGTGCTTTCGTCCTGCGTGTAAGAAATAGCCTACAACTAAATTCTGTTTATGTCATGCTTCTAGCACTACTAGCTACTGGCCGATATCCGGTTGTTTTGGAACATGGACGTTTAAATACATCCACCATGGTACAGGCTTACAGCATACAGCCCATGGATGTATTATAAGATAATAAAAGTGATGAATTACAGCCAATATATCCATTATTACAGCCGCATACAGCTAGCAGGAAGCTGGCAGAACCGGATATGTCATATTGAGCGTGCACGGTGGTGCAATCTCGTGGGTCTGATGCATGTTCATTATGCTGAGGAAAATAACTCTGGATTCAGCTATTAGCGAGCTTTACAACATTTAGGACATTATGATTTAAATGAGGGCTATTTAAGTGTTCGTACTGGGAAGTTGATTTACCTAAAAAAAAAAAAATGATCGTCTGATTTACAGACGTCTCTATATATATTCAGCCACAGACTCATTGGCGTTTTCAGTCCAAAATGGCTACAGCGCTACTGCAGCGCCATCTAGAGGCTGTTGTCTAAAAAGCATCAGAGTTTTTGTCTCTTTGCTTCTATGCCCTTTGCTAGAGGCATGCCTTATGTTCTGCTAGATCTGATGTAAGCGAATGAAATAAAGGAAAAGTCAGCCGTGGTTGTGCCTATCCACGCTGTTTCAGTAATAAAAAATATTGTGATAAATTAAAGAGCAACAGGCTGAGACTGAAATAGACTCTAAGTCTCAATTACATTACTTATTGTTATTCTGTACTTGCGAAATGATTGACAGCAGCCGACTTTACCTTGTTGCCAGGCAACAACAAATAAAAGACACTTAGAGCACCTCTGCCAGTGGCTTTTCAAAATCAAGGCCTTGAAAAGCATTTATTGTGCCTAGTTCCAGGACACTGGATGAAACTGCACTGAAACAAAGCAAATGAGATGTTGTTGTGGCATGAATGCCAGGCTTGAATATGAGCGACAACCTTCGCTCCACATGCTCCCATCTCACTTTAAATATTGAGTATTTCTAATAAATATGCTGCTGGTCTCTCACACATTCACACACTGCAGGGCTTTACCGGAGAAATGTCAGCTCACAGGACGGTCAATATCTGATAACCTTTTTATGCTTGATCAGAATATTTAACAGCGACTACCAGGTTAGGCGGCGCTTAAAGCAACACTCCAAAATCTCTTTTAAAATATCAAACGAAGGGTGGCTTTAAAAAGGTTTGTGACTTGAGGAGGGCAGTGGCCGTAGTCGGTGCCGGTGACCCAGTTTTACGCTGATAAGAAAGTATCACATCATAGAAAGTTCTCAAACAGTCCTGAAGCATAATTCACT